>CM031942.1:68488045-68631226 GCA_018703725.1 Brassica juncea
TAGGGAAACGGAGACATCAAAGGTACATAACCTCTCTTGACCATCATAATATGTAAGACGACGATGCTTGCAACATGCTAGAAAACAATATTTCAATTTTTTTTTAATTTCACTCAAAATTTGTAGGTTAACCCCTACGAAAATATTGAATTTTTCGTTAAATGCTCTATATACTGAATATTATACTCTTTAGTGTTGTTTAAAAATATTTAACCATATTCTAATTGTATTTAATGTATTCTTAACTATCTTTCAAGTTACCATGGACCTTATTTAAATTTTTTAACAATTAATTTAGTTTAAATTCATATACCTGCTTAAATAAGTGGACTAACCACAATAAAATCACTATATTTAAGGAAATGGAGACATCAAAGGTAGCTAACCTCTTATACCATCAGAATATATAAGTGAAGGATGCAACTATGCAAGAAAACTATATTGTCATATGTTTTTAATTTCACTCAAAATTTGTAGGTTAACCCCTACGAAAATATTGAATTTTTCGTTAAATGCTCTATATACTGAAGCTTATACTCTTTAGTGTTGTTTAAAAATATTTAACCATATTATAAATTTGTATTAATGTATTCTTAACTATCTTTCAAGTTACATATACATTATTTAAATTTTTAACAATTAATTTAGTTTAAAATCATATACTGCTTAAATAAGTGGACTAACCACCATAAAATCACTATTATATAGGGAAACGGAGACATCAAAGGTACCTAACCTCTTTGACCATCATAATATGTAAGTGGACGATGCAACCTATGGTAGAAAACAATATTGTCATTTTTTTTTTAATTTCACTCAAAATTTGTAGGTTAACCCCTACGAAAATATTGAATTTTTCGTTAAATGCTCTATATACTGAAGATTATACTCTTTAGTGTTTAAAAATATTTAACCATATTTTAAATTTGTATTAATGTATTCTTAACTATCTATCATGTTACATGTACATTATTTAAATTTTTAACAATTAATTTAGTTTAAAATCATATACTGCTTAAATAAGTGGACTAACCACCATAAATCTCTATTATCTAGGGAAACGGAGACATCAAGGTACATAACCTCTTTGACCATCATAATATGTAAGTGGAGGATGCAACTATGCAAGAGAACAATATTGTCAAATTTTTTTAATTTCACTCAAAATTTGTAGGTTAACCCCTACGAAAATATTGAATTTTTCGTTAAATGCTCGATATACTGAAGCTTATACTCTTTAGTGTTGTTTAAAAATATTAAACACATTCTAAAATTGTATTAATGTATTATTAACTATCTTTTAAGTTACATTGACATTATTTAAATTTTTAACAATTAATTTAGTTTAAATTCATATACTGCTTAAATAAGTCGACTAACCACAATAAAATCACTATTATTTAAGGAAACGGAGACATCAAAGGTAGCTAACCTCTTATAACATCAGAATATATAAGTGCAGGATGCAACTATGCAAGAAAACTATATTGTCATATTTTTTTAATTTCACTCAAAATTTGTAGGTTAACCCCTACGAAAATATTGAAATTTTTGTTAAATGCTCTATATACTGAAGCTTATACTCTTTAGTGTTGTTTAAAAATATTTAACCATATTATAAATTTGTATTAATGTATTCTTAACTATCTTTCAAGTTACATATACATTATTTAAATTTTTAACAATTAATTTAGTTTAAAATCATATACTGCTTAAATAAGTGGACTAACCACCATAAAATCACTATTATATAGGGAAACGGAGACATCAAAGGTACCTAACCTCTTTGACCATCATAATATGTAAGTGGACGATGCAACTATGCAAGAAAAAAATATTGTCATATATTTTTAATTTCACTCAAAATTTGTAGGTTAACCCCTACGAAAATATTGAATCTTTCGTTAAATGCTCTATATACTGAAGATTATACTCTTTCGTGTTGTTTAAAAATATTAAACCATATTCTAAATTTGTATTAATGTATTCTTAACTATCTTTCAAGTTACATGTACATTATTTTAATTTTTAACAATTAATTTAGTTTAAAATCATATACTGCTTAAATAAGTGGACTAACCACCATAAAATCACTATTATCTAGGGAAACGGGGACATCAAAGGTACCTAACCTCTTTGACCATCATAATATGTAAGTGGAGGATGCAACTATGCAAGAGAACAATATTGTCACATTTTTTTAATTTCACTCAAAATTTGTAGGTTAACCCCTACGAAAATATTGAATTTTTCGTTAAATGCTCTATATACTGAAGCTTATACTCTTTAGTGTTGTTTAAAAATATTTAACCACATTCTAAAATTGTATTAATGTATTATTAACTATCTTTCAAGTTACATGGACATTATTTAAATTTTTAACAATTAATTTAGTTTAAATTCATATACTGCTTAAATAAGTGGACTAACCACAATAAAATCACTATTATTTAAGGAAACGGAGACATCAAAGGTACCTAACCTCTTATACCATCAGAATATGTAAGTGGAAGATTCAACTATGCAAGAAAACAATATTGTCATATTTTTTTTAATTTCACTCAAAATTTGTAGGTTAACCCCTACGAAAATATTGAATTTTTCGTTAAATACTCTATATACTGAAGCTTATACTCTTTAGTGTTGTTTAAAAATATTTAACCACATTCTAAATTTGTATTAATGTATTCTTAACTATCTTTCAAGTTACATATACATTATTGAAATTTTTAACAATTAATTTAGTTTAAAATCATATACTGCTTAAATAAGTGGACTAACCACCATAAAATCACTATTATCAATATGATAATAGTGATTTTATGGTGGTTAGTCCACTTATTTAAGCAGTATATGATTTTAAACTAAATTAATTGTTAAAAATTTCAATAATGTATATGTAACTTGAAAGATAGTTAAGAATACATTAATACAAATTTAGAATGTGGTTAAATATTTTTAAACAACACTAAAGAGTATAAGCTTCAGTATATAGAGTATTTAACGAAAAATTCAATATTTTCGTAGGGGTTAACCTACAAATTTTGAGTGAAATTAAAAAAAATATGACAATATTGTTTTCTTGCATAGTTGAATCTTCCACTTACATATTCTGATGGTATAAGAGGTTAGGTACCTTTGATGTCTCCGTTTCCTTAAATAATAGTGATTTTATTGTGGTTAGTCCACTTATTTAAGCAGTATATGAATTTAAACTAAATTAATTGTTAAAAATTTAAATAATGTCCATGTAACTTGAAAGATAGTTAATAATACATTAATACAATTTTAGAATGTGGTTAAATATTTTTAAACAACACTAAAGAGTATAAGCTTCAGTATATAGAGCATTTAACGAAAAATTCAATATTTTCGTAGGGGTTAACCTACAAATTTTGAGTGAAATTAAAAAAATGTGACAATATTGTTCTCTTGCATAGTTGCATCCTCCACTTACATATTATGATGGTCAAAGAGGTTAGGTACCTTTGATGTCCCCGTTTCCCTAGATAATAGTGATTTTATGGTGGTTAGTCCACTTATTTAAGCAGTATATGATTTTAAACTAAATTAATTGTTAAAAATTAAAATAATGTACATGTAACTTGAAAGATAGTTAAGAATACATTAATACAAATTTAGAATATGGTTTAATATTTTTAAACAACACGAAAGAGTATAATCTTCAGTATATAGAGCATTTAACGAAAGATTCAATATTTTCGTAGGGGTTAACCTACAAATTTTGAGTGAAATTAAAAATATATGACAATATTTTTTTCTTGCATAGTTGCATCGTCCACTTACATATTATGATGGTCAAAGAGGTTAGGTACCTTTGATGTCTCCGTTTCCCTATATAATAGTGATTTTATGGTGGTTAGTCCACTTATTTAAGCAGTATATGATTTTAAACTAAATTAATTGTTAAAAATTTAAATAATGTATATGTAACTTGAAAGATAGTTAAGAATACATTAATACAAATTTATAATATGGTTAAATATTTTTAAACAACACTAAAGAGTATAAGCTTCAGTATATAGAGCATTTAACAAAAATTTCAATATTTTCGTAGGGGTTAACCTACAAATTTTGAGTGAAATTAAAAAAATATGACAATATAGTTTTCTTGCATAGTTGCATCCTGCACTTATATATTCTGATGTTATAAGAGGTTAGCTACCTTTGATGTCTCCGTTTCCTTAAATAATAGTGATTTTATTGTGGTTAGTCGACTTATTTAAGCAGTATATGAATTTAAACTAAATTAATTGTTAAAAATTTAAATAATGTCAATGTAACTTGAAAGATAGTTAATAATACATTAATACAAATTTAGAATGTGGTTAAATATTTTTAAACACTAAAGAGTATAATCTTCAGTATATAGAGCATTTAAAGAAAAATTCAATATTTTCGTAGGGGTTAACCTACAAATTTTGAGTGAAATTAAAAAAATATGACAATATTGTTTTCTTGCATAGTTGCATCCTCCACTTATATATTATGATGGTCAAAGAGGTTATGTACCTTTGATGTCTCCGTTTCCCTAGATAATAGAGATTTTATGGTGGTTAGTCCACTTATTTAAGCAGTATATGATTTTAAACTAAATTAATTGTTAAAAATTTAAATAATGTACATGTAACATGATAGATAGTTAAGAATACATTAATACAAATTTAGAATATGGTTAAATATTTTTAAACACTAAAGAGTATAATCTTCAGTATATAGAGCATTTAACGAAAAATTCAATATTTTCGTAGGGGTTAACCTACAAATTTTGAGTGAAATTAAAAAAAAATGACAATATTGTTTTCTAGCATAGGTGCATCGTCCACTTACATATTATGATGGTCAAAGAGGTTAGGTACCTTTGATGTCTCCGTTTCCCTATATAATAGTGATTTTATGGTGGTTAGTCCACTTATTTAAGCAGTATATGATTTTAAACTAAATTAATTGTTAAAAATTTAAATAATGTATATGTAACTTGAAAGATAGTTAAGAATACATTAATACAAATTTATAATATGGTTAAATATTTTTAAACAACACTAAAGAGTATAAGCTTCAGTATATAGAGCATTTAACGAAAAATTCAATATTTTCGTAGGGGTTAACCTACAAATTTTGAGTGAAATTAAAAAAAATATGACAATATTGTTTTCTTGCATAGTTGAATCTTCCACTTACATATTCTGATGGTATAAGAGGTTAGGTACCTTTGATGTCTCCATTTCCTTAAATAATAGTGATTTTATTGTGGTTAGTCCACTTATTTAAGCAGTATATGAATTTAAACTAAATTAATTGTTAAAAATTTAAATAATGTCCATGTAACTTGAAAGATAGTTAAGAATACATTAATACAAATTTAGAATATGGTTAAATATTTTTAAACAACACTAAAGAGTATAATATTCAGTATATAGAGCATTTAACGAAAAATTCAATATTTTCGTAGGGGTTAACCTACAAATTTTGAGTGAAATTAAAAAAAAATTGAAAATATTGTTTTCTAGCATAGTTGCATCGTCGTCTTACATATTATGATGGTCAAAGAGGTTATGTACCTTTGATGTCTCCGTTTCCCTAGATAATAGTGATTTTATGGTGGTTAGTCCACTTATTTAAGCAGTATATGATTTTAAACTAAATTAATTGTTAAAAATTTCAATAATGTATATGTAACTTGAAAGATAGTTAAGAATACATTAATACAAATTTAGAATGTGGTTAAATATTTTTAAACAACACTAAAGAGTATAAGCTTCAGTATATAGAGTATTTAACGAAAAATTCAATATTTTCGTAGGGGTTAACCTACAAATTTTGAGTGAAATTAAAAAAAATATGACAATATTGTTTTCTTGCATAGTTGAATCTTCCACTTACATATTCTGATGGTATAAGAGGTTAGGTACCTTTGATGTCTCCGTTTCCTTAAATAATAGTGATTTTATTGTGGTTAGTCCACTTATTTAAGCAGTATATGAATTTAAACTAAATTAATTGTTAAAAATTTAAATAATGTCCATGTAACTTGAAAGATAGTTAATAATACATTAATACAATTTTAGAATGTGGTTAAATATTTTTAAACAACACTAAAGAGTATAAGCTTCAGTATATAGAGCATTTAACGAAAAATTCAATATTTTCGTAGGGGTTAACCTACAAATTTTGAGTGAAATTAAAAAAATGTGACAATATTGTTCTCTTGCATAGTTGCATCCTCCACTTACATATTATGATGGTCAAAGAGGTTAGGTACCTTTGATGTCCCCGTTTCCCTAGATAATAGTGATTTTATGGTGGTTAGTCCACTTATTTAAGCAGTATATGATTTTAAACTAAATTAATTGTTAAAAATTAAAATAATGTACATGTAACTTGAAAGATAGTTAAGAATACATTAATACAAATTTAGAATATGGTTTAATATTTTTAAACAACACGAAAGAGTATAATCTTCAGTATATAGAGCATTTAACGAAAGATTCAATATTTTCGTAGGGGTTAACCTACAAATTTTGAGTGAAATTAAAAATATATGACAATATTTTTTTCTTGCATAGTTGCATCGTCCACTTACATATTATGATGGTCAAAGAGGTTAGGTACCTTTGATGTCTCCGTTTCCCTATATAATAGTGATTTTATGGTGGTTAGTCCACTTATTTAAGCAGTATATGATTTTAAACTAAATTAATTGTTAAAAATTTAAATAATGTATATGTAACTTGAAAGATAGTTAAGAATACATTAATACAAATTTATAATATGGTTAAATATTTTTAAACAACACTAAAGAGTATAAGCTTCAGTATATAGAGCATTTAACAAAAATTTCAATATTTTCGTAGGGGTTAACCTACAAATTTTGAGTGAAATTAAAAAAATATGACAATATAGTTTTCTTGCATAGTTGCATCCTGCACTTATATATTCTGATGTTATAAGAGGTTAGCTACCTTTGATGTCTCCGTTTCCTTAAATAATAGTGATTTTATTGTGGTTAGTCGACTTATTTAAGCAGTATATGAATTTAAACTAAATTAATTGTTAAAAATTTAAATAATGTCAATGTAACTTGAAAGATAGTTAATAATACATTAATACAAATTTAGAATGTGGTTAAATATTTTTAAACACTAAAGAGTATAATCTTCAGTATATAGAGCATTTAACGAAAAATTCAATATTTTCGTAGGGGTTAACCTACAAATTTTGAGTGAAATTAAAAAAATATGACAATATTGTTTTCTTGCATAGTTGCATCCTCCACTTACATATTATGATGGTCAAAGAGGTTATGTACCTTTGATGTCTCCGTTTCCCTAGATAATAGAGATTTTATGGTGGTTAGTCCACTTATTTAAGCAGTATATGATTTTAAACTAAATTAATTGTTAAAAATTTAAATAATGTACATGTAACATGATAGATAGTTAAGAATACATTAATACAAATTTAAAATATGGTTAAATATTTTTAAACACTAAAGAGTATAATCTTCAGTATATAGAGCATTTAACGAAAAATTCAATATTTTCGTAGGGGTTAACCTACAAATTTTGAGTGAAATTAAAAAAAAAATGACAATATTGTTTTCTACCATAGGTGCATCGTCCACTTACATATTATGATGGTCAAAGAGGTTAGGTACCTTTGATGTCTCCGTTTCCCTATATAATAGTGATTTTATGGTGGTTAGTCCACTTATTTAAGCAGTATATGATTTTAAACTAAATTAATTGTTAAAAATTTAAATAATGTATATGTAACTTGAAAGATAGTTAAGAATACATTAATACAAATTTATAATATGGTTAAATATTTTTAAACAACACTAAAGAGTATAAGCTTCAGTATATAGAGCATTTAACGAAAAATTCAATATTTTCGTAGGGGTTAACCTACAAATTTTGAGTGAAATTAAAAACATATGACAATATAGTTTTCTTGCATAGTTGCATCCTTCACTTATATATTCTGATGGTATAAGAGGTTAGCTACCTTTGATGTCTCCGTTTCCTTAAATAATAGTGATTTTATTGTGGTTAGTCGACTTATTTAAGCTGTATATGAATTTAAACTAAATTAATTGTTAAAAATTTAAATAATGTCAATGTAACTTGAAAGATAGTTAATAATACATTAATACAAATTTAGAATGTGGTTAAATATTTTTAAACAACACTAAAGAGTATAAGCTTCAGTATATAGAGCATTTAACGAAAAATTCAATATTTTCGTAGGGGTTAACCTACAAATTTTGAGTGAAATTAAAAAAAATATGACAATATTGTTTTCTTGCATAGTTGCATCCTCCACTTACATATTATGATGGTCAAAGAGGTTATGTACCTTTGATGTCTCCGTTTCCCTAGATAATAGAGATTTTATGGTGGTTAGTCCACTTATTTAAGCAGTATATGATTTTAAACTAAATTAATTGTTAAAAATTTAAATAATGTACATGTAACATGATAGATAGTTAAGAATACATTAATACAAATTTAGAATATTGTTAAATATTTTTAAACATTAAAGAGTATAATCTTCAGTATATAGAGCATTTAACGAAAAATTCAATATTTTCGTAGGGGTTAACCTACAAATTTTGAGTGAAATTAAAAAAAAATATGACAATATTGTTTTCTAGCATAGGTGCATCGTCCACTTACATATTATGATGGTCAAAGAGGTTAGGTACCTTTGATGTCTCCGTTTCCCTAGATAATAGTGATTTTATGGTGGTTAGTCCACTTATTTATGCAGTATATGATTTTAAACTAAATTAATTGTTAAAAATTTAAATAATGTATATGTAACTTGAAAGATAGTTAAGAATACATTAATACAAATTTATAATATGGTTAAATATTTTTAAACAACACTAAAGAGTATAAGCTTCAGTATATAGTGCATTTAACGAAAAATTCAATATTTTCATAGGGGTTAACCTACAAATTTTGAGTGAAATTAAAAAAATATGACAATACTCTTTTCTTGCATAGTTGAATCTTCCATTTACATATTCTGATGGTATAAGAGGTTAGGTACCTTTGATGTCTCCGTTTCCTTAAATAATAGTGATTTTATTGTGGTTAGTCCACTTATTTAAGCAATATATGAATTTAAACTTAATTAATTGTTAAAAATTTAAATAATGTATATGTAACTTGAAAGATAGTTAAGAATACATTAATACAAATTTAAAATATGGTTAAATATTTTTAAACAAACTAAAGAGTATAAGCTTCAGTATATACCTACAAATTTTGAGTGAAATTAAAAAAATATGACAATATTGTTTTCTTGCATAGATGCATCCTCCACTTACATATTCTGATGGTATAAGAGGTTAGGTACCTTTGATGTCTCCGTTTCCTTAAATAATAGTGATTTTATTGTGGTTAGTCTACTTATTTAAGCAGTATATGAATTTAAACTAAATTAATTGTTAAAAATTTAAATAATGTACATGTAACTTGAAAGATAGTTAATAATACATTAATACAAATTTAGAATGTGGTTAAATATTTTTAAACAACACTAAAGTGTATAAGCTTCAGTATATAAAGCATTTTACGAAAAATTCAATATTTTCGTAGGGGTTAACCTACAAATTTTGAGTGAAATTAAAAATATATGACAATATTGTTCTCTTGCATAGTTGCATCCTCCACTTACATATTATGATGGTCAAAGAGGTTAGGTACCTTTGATGTCTCTGTTTCCCTAGATAATAGTGATTTCGTAGTGGTTACTCCACTTATTTAAGCAGTATATGAATTTAAACAGTATATAAATTTAAACAAAATTAATTGTTAAAACTTAGAATGATATTCATGTACCTTGAAAGATGGTTTAGAATTTTTTAATACATATGTAGAATGAGGTTAAATATTTTAAACAACTCTAAGGAGTATAAGCTTCAGTATATAGAACATTTAACGAGAAACTCAATATTATCGTAGGGGTAAACCTACAAATTTTGAGTGAAATTAAAACAAAATGACAATATTGAGTTGAATCCTCCACTTACATATTTTGATTGTCAAAGAGGTTAGAAACCTTTTGTTGTCTCCGTTTCTCTAGATAATAGTGATTTCATATTGGTTCGTCCACTTATTTAAGCAGTATATGAATTTCGAGTGAAATTCAAAAAATATGACAATATTTTTTTATTGCGTAGTTGTATTCTCCACTTACATATATTATTGTCAAAGTGGTTAGTAACCTTTGGTGTCTCCGTTTATCTAGATAATAGTGATTTCATGTGGTTAGTCTACTTATTTAAGTAATATATGAATTTAAACTAAATTTATTGTTAAAAATTAGAATGATGTCTATGTACCTTGAAAATTGGTTTAGAATACATAAATACAAATGTAGAATGTGTTTAAATATTTTTAAACTACACTAATGAGTATAAGCTTCTGTATATAGAGCATTTAACGAAAAACTCAATATTTTGGTAGGGGTTAGTTAACCTACAAATTTTGAGTGAAATTTAAAAATATGGCAATATTATTTTATTGCATAGTTGCATCCTCCACTTACATATTATGATGGTTAAATAGGTAAGAAACTTTTGTTGTGTCTGTTTCTCTAGATAATAGTTATTTTGTAGTGGTAAATACATTTATTTAAGAAATATATGAATTTAAACTAAATTTATAGTTAAAGATTAGAAAGATGTACATGTACCTTGAAAGATGGTTTAGAATACATTAATAAAAATTTAGAATGTGGTTAAATAATTTTGAACAACACTAAAGAGTATTAATCTTCAGTATATAAAGCATTTAATGAAAAACTCAATATTTTCGTAGGGGTTGTTAACCTACAAATTTCGAGTAATATTCAAAAAATATGACAATATTTTTTTATTGCACAGTTGCATTCTCCATTTACATACTATGATGGTCAAAGAGGTTAGGAACCTTTGTTGTCTTTGTTTCTCTAGATAATAGTGATTTCATAGTGGTTAGTCTATTTATTTAAGCAGTATATGAATTTAAACTAAATTAATTGTTAAAAATTAGTATGATGTTCATGTACCTTGAAAGATGGTTTAGAGTACATTAATAAAAATTTATAATGTGGTTAAATATTTTCAAACAATACTGAAGAGTATAAGCTTCAGTATATAGAGCATTTAACGAAAAAATAAATTAACAATACTAAATAGGTTAACCTACATATTTTGAATGAAATTAAAAAAAATATGAAAATATTGTTTTATTGCACAGTTGCATTCTCCACTTACATATTATGATGGTCAAAGAGGTTATAAACCTTTCTTGTCTCCGTTTCTCTTGATAATAGTGATTTCGTAGTGGTTAGTCTACTTATTTAATCAGTATATGAATTTAGACTAAATTAATTGTTAAAA
Source organism: Brassica juncea (assembly GCA_018703725.1). Classification (NCBI taxonomy): domain Eukaryota; kingdom Viridiplantae; phylum Streptophyta; class Magnoliopsida; order Brassicales; family Brassicaceae; genus Brassica; species Brassica juncea. The sequence goes on from CM031942.1 coordinate 68,499,462, forward strand.
ATTAAAATGATGTCCGTGTACCTTGAAAAATGGTTTAGAATACATTAATACAAATGTAGAATGTGGTTAAATATTTTTAAACAACACTAAAGAGTATAATCTTGAGTATATAAAACATTTAACCCATAAATTTCGAGTGAAATTAAAAAAATATGACAATATTTTTTTATTGCATAGTTGCATTCTCCACTTACATATATGATGGTCAAAGAGGTTATGAACCTTTGTTGTCTCTGAATCTCTAGATAATAGTGATTTCATAGTGGTTAGTCTACTTATTTAAGTAGTATATGAATGCAAACTAAATTTATTGTTAAAAATTAGAATGATGTCCATGTACCTTGAAAAATGGTTTAAAATACATTAATACAAATGTAGAATGTGGTTAAATATTATTAAACAACACTAATGAGTATAAGCTTCTGTATATAGAGCACTTAACGAAAAACTCAATGTTTTCGTAGGGGTTAGTTAACTTACAAATTTTGAGTGAAATTAAAAAAAATATGACAATATTATTTTATTGCATAGTTGCATCTTCCACTTACATATTATGATGGTTAAAGAGTAAGGAACCTTTGTTGTTTTCGTTTCTCTAGATAACAGTTATTTTGTAGTGGTAAGTCCACTTATTTAAGAAATATATGAATTTAAACTAAATTTATTGTTAAAAATTTGAATGATGTCCATGTATCTTGAAAGATGGTTTAGAATATATTAATACAAATGTTGAATGTGGTTAAATATTTTTAAACAACACTAAAGATTATAAGCTTCAGTATATAAAGCATTTAATGAAAAACTCAATATTTTCGTAGGGGTTAACCTACAAATTTTGATTAAAATTCAAACATCTGACAATATTGTTTTATTGCACAGTTGCATTCTCCATTTACATATTATGATGGTCAAAGAGGTTATGAATCTTTGAGATCTCCGTTTCTCTAGATCATAGTGATTAGTCTACTTATTTAAGCAGTATATGAATTTAAACTAAATTAATTGTTAAAAATTAGAATGATGTTCATGTACCTTGAAAGATGGTTTAGATTACATAAATATTATGATGAATGAAATTAAAAAAATATCACAATATTGTTTTATTTCACAGTTGTATTCTCCACTTACATATTATGATGGTTAAAGAGGTTAGAATTGTTGTCTCCGTTTCTTTAGATAACAAAAATAAGGGTGAAATCGAAATAAAATATTGCAGAGACAAAAACAGATATGAAAGAAGATGATGGTGAACTGTATGAGAAGAAAATTAAGATGTCTAAAACTTGGATGACAATGAGTTGAATGCAAAAGGGAAAGGAAATTGGAAACTTCCATATATAGATTGAAAAAAGAGTTGACTCCGAAAGGGTGTAACTGATGATGAGACGCGTTGAATCCAAAATAAATAAATAAATAAATGAGAAACCTTTTACAAAGCGGCGTATAAAGAAGGAATGCGTCGTTTAGAGAAATGTTGATTTAGATAAAGACCAGAAGAACACGTCTTTTGCTGAAAGAGATTGATGACGTTGGATTTTATATGGGAAAGAAAATCTTGTCCGTTAGATTACAAAGCATTGATAAACACTACCGTTGGATTTTAGATTTTATTTTCCTATAAAAAAATGATTACGTCATCTGGCAACAAAATTGAGTTTGCTATTATATATAAATTATTAATTATAATCACTATTAGTGATTAATTAAATTGCATTTGTATTGATTTGGGCATTTCTCATGCTCCAAGCATCCAGAGACGACATGGTCACATCCTTCGTTCCATTATTAAACGCATAAAGCTTAGCTGCTTCACCAATTGCCAATCTGGGATAAACCCTAGAAGTTATCACATTTCTTCCTCCTGCTGCATAGCTCTCTATAATCGAGTGATCGATCTATATAACAAAGTATAAATTGTTTAAAGATAGAGAAAAAGTGTTAGGGTAGAAATAAAACAGATAGCATTGATTTTACCCCTCCCCCCCCCCCCCCCCCCCCCCCCCAAAAAAAAAAACAAACAAATAGCGTTGAGGAGAAGGCCAAATATATCTTACCAAACATCTTAATGAGATCTTCTCATGTCTTGGATCAATGTCTAGGAATGTTCCATGGGGAATTTTTTGCACGTTGTCTCTCAACGAAGATCTACAATACCATTTGTTAACAATAAAACATTAGGTTTACATGACAAGAGAAAGAAACATTTGGTTTCTTGTTTTGAATATATAGAGGCTAAAGTCGAAATGTTACCTATTCTCATCGCTGCCCATTATAACCGAATATTCATTTCCGCGACGAATAATCTTGAAGAAGATCGCAGTTTGTTCGGATAAATCATTGGAAGCTAATGCTATCAACCCAAAAGGCCCGTAAACACATCCAAGCGAGTTGCCACGATTGAACAAAACCGCATCAGCAACGTGCGTTGAGTCCCGTATCCGGGGGTTATCTTCCAGAACAGGGAGGTCAAAAGTCACTTCAACGTCTGCCTTTAATAACAAGAGAAATATAAGGTGTACGTAAAACAAAGTAAAATACTAGCCGATTGATTCTAGAAGCCAATATATATTGATTGAGTGGTTTGATAATCCACAACACAGTTTTTTTTGTGTTATTGGATCACTGATTCAAAATATTTAACAAAATTAATTCATTTACAGATTTTTATGAACTACCTAACTCCAGTGTGATAAAGTATTTAATTTTTATATAGAATTTAGCAAATATTCGAATTCATAAATTGGATTTAAAAAAAAAAAAAATCACATTATTTTTGATTAGAAATATATATATGCTCAAACATGATAAGGAGCCTTGTTATTTCGACTAAAATTCTAATAAACTACTTAATGTTCACATAAATTATGTAGGACCATGAGTGAAATTTACACACACAAAACTAATTTTACATGAAGTTTCTAAATCAACCGAAATACACAAGTCAATATATCATGAGATAAGCATAGCAAAAACTTACTTGTGCTGCAGTAATGCCTGTGATTTCAAACATCGAGCCGCGTTCGAGTTGCATGTTATGGAAGCTAACATGTCTAGTCCGGAGATTATTGATCTCTTGGATTGGCCATTGCATCAGCCTCTTTCCACTTGTGTCCAGCCACATTTGCCTTGGAAGAGCCTAAAACCAAAAACAAAATAATTCATCAAAAATTTATTGACAATAATTTATCTCTATCAACCACTACCACTAAACCTCCTTGGCAAAAAAACACTATTAAACCTATAAAACTATATATTTATTATATTTACCAGAAGGCCAGCCCATCCTTTCTCAATATCATCTTCTCTGCTATCAGTCTCCACAACCCATCCCCAGTTAATCCTCCTATTCTTAGCACTATCAAAGAACGACTTGGAGGCCTAAAACCATCCATGATCATATCTCAAATCCGCAGTTGTGTAAGTCAACTCTGAATCCGGGACAAATCTGTCAGTCTCGGACGAATATGTACCAATCACATAACAATCTTTGCCTCCAATTTGTTCCTCAAAACTAACTTTCAACACATGCCTCACACTAGCATTGTTCACAGAAGTATCTACACCTTCTTTACCCGTGAGCTTAACCGGGAAAAAGTCAACGCACTCCAACATTTCGTTGGCTTGTGCTACAAGTAAAGGTGCTCGATGCCTTGTCCATTGCTGACAATCATCAGTGCTATGGTACAAAAGCGCCACTCCTCTTTCAGTTTTTCTCTCCTTAGCTCCTATGAGAACTCTCCATCTCCCATCTTGACCAAGCCATGCAGTGGTAGGGTCACGGAAACAGTAATGAAGGATGTCCTCTGGTGGAACCATGACAGGGTTTTGCTTTGGCTTTACCCACTCACGAAGCAAAGGGTCGGAAACGTCTTTAGGTTCAGCAAGAACTGTGACTTGCCATCTGTCTTCCTTTCTCTCGTGGTCATCGAGTCCGGTGTACAGGATCACAGGTCTGCCATCGGGGAGGATCGTGGCGGATCCTGACCAGCAGCTGTTGATGTCGAAGGAATCAGAGGGAGAAAGTGCTAGTGGGAGTTGGATCCAGTTGACCATGTCTTGTGAAACAGAGTGGCCCCATTCGATGCGATCACTGAACTCGGGAGCCGAAGGGTTGTGCTGGTAGAACAGATGGTAGAATCCTTTGTAATACATTGGCGCTGCAACACCATTTTCAACATTAAAATCATCATCAACTTAAAAGTTTGAGGTTACTTGTATCACAAGTTAAATGTTTGTTTAGGTTTAATTACCGTTTGGATCTTCAGATTCCAAGATGCATCCAAGGATTAGAGGCGACATAAAAAGATTAAAACAAGAGTTAGTTACTTTAATCCCACATCAATACATCATAATATCACTATCAATGCTAATAGCTTCTGCCAGTATAAAATGTAATGCAAAAAAAAAAAAAAAAGAATTAATCATACCGTTGAGCCAATTTCTCTGAGGTTGGAAATGGAAGGAAGTGCGGTTACGCACTTGGTTTGGAACCGGAAGATTCTGGACGTTTCCATCTTCAGCCATGATTGGTGATGATCTTACTCTGAGATGGGATTAACTGAATCGAAAATGATGTGTAGTGGCTGTTTATAAGTAGTCTTGGGATCTTGCCAAGGAAATGGTTATAGAGTCGTCATGAAACTTCGATGTAGCGTTGACATTGCCAACAAAGTATCGTGGAAGAAACTCTCAATATAGTTGTTAATTGTGATATTTTGGTTTTTGAGTCTTTGTTTAAATAAAGTCTTTGCAGTGGAAGGTTTTGGATTATCCATTAATTTGTTCATTTCAATGATCGAGGAAACTTCTGCAGGCAGGGTTAGTGTATTATACTGTTTTTTGTTAATCAACTTGGTCTACGGTCTTTGTTTACATATTAAAAGAATTATCCTTTCCAATCAGTTAAGAGTTAAGGGCTTAAGGCCTTTAAAAACTGTAATTAAACCTAAGAGACAGCATTATTCATGCACTCCTTTTCAAAAAAAAAAAAAAGTTTTGGAGAAGCATATTCTTTAACCTATTGCTAATTACAGTTAAAAACTTAAAATACATGAAACAACTAATGGCTAATTGGGAGTTGTTCACAAAGACACAAACAACATAAATGAAAACTCTGAACATTGGGGGTTTTTTGTAAGTAAATGAAAATACTAATCATTTATTGTAATTACAAAAAGACATATCTTTGTCCGAACACAAACACCGGCGTATTTTTTCAGACTAATCGGCAAAACATTAATTGCAGTCGCCGGGGGGTCTTCTGATTGTACGGACACGGGCACACACCACGAGAGCCATAAACTCCCAGGTTTCTCCTCCGCGGAACGATGTCGGAGACTCGCCGGAGTCAATCTAACCATGAGCGAATCGACAACTCCGGTAAGCTTCATCTCTTTTTTCTCGATCCATGACCCCTTAAATTTGTACCACTGTTGTTCTCATCCATACGCGTTAGGCCTAGGACTAACAATTCGATTGTATTGATGATAGAAATCTCGAACAAGCTATTGTTTATAGCTGCTTGAGACAGTGTTGTTGATGGGGGTGATCTTTTGTATTGTTTTGGTCTGAAGAGAATCGACACAAAAGAGTTGTAATAGAGAACAGTCATGGTGAGAACCTCGTGGGAGTTTTGCAAGATACCGGCTCAACCGAGACTGTTGTCATCTGCCATGGTTTTCAATCATCAAAGGTTTTGCTCTTTTTGTAGCATTCTCATGATTCTTATTCATCATTTGTAATTTGATTTGTTTGTTTAATAACCTCATAGGATCGGATCCCCATGCGGACAATAGCTAATGCCTTTGAAAGAGCAAAGATCAGTACTTTCCGGTTTGATTTCGCTGGCAACGGGTGAATTATACCTTCTTTCTTTCAGCAATGTAAGTGTATGTTGTTTGCTTTACTCATGTTTATGGTCTTCTTCAGGGAAAGCCAAGGATCATTTCAGTATGGTAACTACCGCCGTGAAGCTGAAGATCTGCGCTCTGTTCTTCAACACTTACGTGGGGAGAACCGTGAAATCTCTGCAATAATCGGACATAGTAAAGGTAAGGTGGATTTCTTGTTTTCAGATTTCAAGAAAAAGGTTGATATGAAGACTGGAGCGTTGTTGTTGTCAGGTGGGAATGTGGTGCTCTTGTATGCAGCGAAGTACAAGGATGTGGAGACTGTTGTGAACATCTCTGGACGGTTTTTTCTAGAGAGAGGGATAGAAGGGCGGCTTGGTAAAGACTACTTCAAGAGAATCAAAGAGAATGGGTTCATCGATGTTAGGAACAGAAAGGGTAAACTCTTTTTCAGCTTTTTAGTTTTTGTGATTGTTATAGCCAAAGAGACATTGAGCTTAGAGACAACTCCTTTGTTTTTCTGTTGTAGGAAAATTTGAATATAGAGTAACTGAAGAGAGTCTAGTGGACCGTCTCACAACGAATACTCAAGAAGCATGTCTCTCAATTCATGAAAACTGCAGGTAAACTATAAGGATTTGTCTTTTTTTTGGTTTCAGGATGATGGCTGAACTAATGATTCTCTCAAAAACTTCTCAGGGTGTTGACAGTTCATGGGTCAGACGATAGAATCGTGTCTGTAACAGAAGCATATGAATTCGCCAAGTACATAAAGAATCATAAACTTTGTCTTATTGAAGGAGCTGATCATGAGTTCACTTCTCACCAGCATCAGCTTGCTTCTACTGTTTTATCATTCTTCAAGAAAGAAGACGATGATGATTCAGGTGATACCAGTCCGAGTAACCGAGACCCCATGAGACCAATTGTTCCGATTATTTCACGAATCTAGAAATAGATTTATTCAGTACAGGCTGCTTAGTCGATTTAGTTGTTTATGATTAATAAAATCTTTATGTTAGTTACTATGGAGTCTGGTTAATATGTTTATACACTAAATTGATTAGAAAGATTCAAAAAAAAAAAGTTTTAAAATGTTTAGATCCACAAAGAAAAACAGAGACGTTTGGTAATAAGAAAAAAACACATGGGAGGACTCGGAAACTAGTTCGTCTACATGAACCTCTGCCATGCCAAAAAACCCCCAAGGGCAAAGGTGATCATCATCAACCAGCCTGAACCTTCTTCCCATCTTCAATGAAGAAAATAGATCTTTCAGGTACCTGTAAATAGGCAATGCAACGGTCAATAGTGTTATTAGGAAGGACTCTGAAACATATTAAAAGAAGCTATTCATACGAATGAACGCAGAGAAACAAAAAAAAAGGGATGGATAGATTATGTTACGTCGGGCCAAGTGTCTGTAATGAATTCAACGATGTCATAGATTATATCTCCTTGAACATCAATCTGCTCCTTCTCAGTCGGTCCCTGAAACATAGAGAAACCTAAGCACAAGAGGAAGACAGAGCAAACAAACAGAGTGGTTCTGATGCAGTGAGGGGTCAAAAGTTGTGTATATGCAAATTTTGAAATTAGAGACCCAAAAGGCAAAAGGTCTAGACTCGAAAGCAATTATAAACTCTACAAAACCATAAGCTACTCAACCTAGATCATACTTGTCCCATTTATCACAAGATCACTGATATATCTACGCACATAATCTGTTATTAATATTTGATTTGAAATCCGTCTTCTACATACCTTGACAACTGATGCTCCAGTAGCAAACTTCTTCCCAAGCTTTTTAGACGCGTCACTGAGTTTTATCCCTGATGAACACATTTTAAAGGGTCAATATTTGTTTAAGCCAATAAAGAATACTAAGATGATTCATCCAAATAACTCACCAAAAAGTTCTAGTCCTTTCACAATAGTGATACACTTGCGCTTGTTGCGGACAACCTTTTCAATAATAACTTCTTGTCTCTCCTATTCATGATCCGCAAGGCATTAGATAATTAGACAACCGGACAAGTCGTGCTAAAACTAGGTAATGCGTTAAACATTCCAGAAAAGGGCAGGAGGAAGGTTATACACAACATTACTTACTTTCTTTTTAACTTTCCCCCCAGGAAGACGTTTCACTTCCTCCTTCTTAGACGTCCCTCCTAAAGATTTGAAAATTCAGTGATTAGAAATTCAAAACAAAATGCTGAATCCTTTCCACATAAGCATCAACAGCAACCAGTAATGCTAAAAACATTTCTCATTCATGTTTGGGATTCAACATACTAATGTTCAGTAACAAATATGTGTAACGCATTAGACACACGCATCCATGGATACATACCAGTCTGAGATGAAGAGGGTGCACCATCAGCGCCAGAGATTCCCACGGACTGGAGTTTGTCAGAAACATTATCTACTCCCTTCTCATTAGCTTCTGCACATACAATTAATAATCCCATATCAAAATCTGATTATTTAAGTTATTGTCATAACCATGTACATGTAGTACAAAAGAATCGAACGTTAACATTGACTATCCAGCATTATAAAATCGAAGATACAGAGACAAGATTAGTCCTAAGAAAGCGATGACATGATATCTTATTAAGCCATGTTTAAGATTGACACAAACTGAACGGACCAACATATATCATTACACAATCTGGAAATCAAACGAGTTCCAAGAAGCGGTCGGAACTATTAAAATCAGGTTTTGATAAGTTTACCTTTGAGGAGATCAGGGTAGAGATCGGGAGCGTTATCGATGAGCCAGGGCTTACATCTCGCGAAATCGGGACCGAACTCGCAGTATTCAGCTGGAAGAGAGCAAACTCCGCAGTACAAAACCTTCGCTGGCTCTAGCTTCTCCGCCATAGATTGTGATGATATTCCCTTTCCAGAAGCGAAAACGAGGTTGTTTGGTAGCAAAGCAGAAGTTACTGATACGGAGAGAATCTGATCTGATGTCTATGCTGCTGCCCCCACGAAGCAACTCATGTCGGAAACCGGAAGAGAGAGAAAAGTGAAAAAGGCTTAGGACATGTTTTGTTGGGCTTCTAAATCGTATCTGAGATATCTTGGTTTGATTTGGGCCTCGTCTTTTCTTCATTTTCATCAACATTTAACCTCTTTTTTACTTTCTCTCTGTTACATCATTTTAGCATTTAACTTCTCAATCAGTTTCTTTACTTCTCAAAAAAAAAAAAAAAACTTCTCAATCAGTTTCTTTACTTCCCAAAACTTATACCTCAATGAACCATTTTTCACATTTGCAACCAAATTTTTTGATCTATCTTATCAGCTGATAGGATTACTTCCGAGAAAAATGCATTTAGTGCTTATAGAGTAAATTTATTATAACACCGCAAGATCCAAGTTTACTAATGACATGAGTAACTGGATGGTTTATTACTGCAGTAATATATTAGCCATTTGAACCGAAACTCAAACCTAAATTAAATAAATAAAAGTAACTTCGTTCCAATAGAAATTGAATCCAATACAAATGGATTTACACACTCCCAAAAATAGTCTTTACGGTTAAGCTGCCACTACTTTAGTTAACATTTCCAAACATGCATAGTTGGTAAACTTATCTTTTGGGCGGGAGATTCTGATGTTTAGACTAACCTACATAGTACCATCCCTGAATGAAGCCTACAATGATTATATAACATGCACCTGCTAGATAAATAGAGTATATTCAATGAATCTATATCCCCACCTTGGATTAATAAGCTGCAATAAGATCTCTCTGCTGGTTCTTGTCTACTACATCAGGGAACCGAAAAAATAAAGAGAGAGACACCACGCACGTTCTCTTAAATGAGTGATATTATGTGACTGAGATCACCTAGTTCAACATCTCACATCTAACACCTTTTTTTATTCAACACATCTTTCCAAGTGCGTTCTTCAATAGTGTCTCTTTCTTTTTTGCAAATTTAAGGTTCTGTTAATGTTTTGCATACTATGATGAATTGATGATCTTACTTCAATGCTCACTCTCAACTAATGCAACAGTCACTGGCATCTCCAGCTTTTTAGTAACCTCAATTCAATTCCTTATATTACATTTATGTTTGTCTTCATTATAATTTAAATAAGACACTCCCAAAACAAAAATCCAAGAAACTTTTAGAAGCCGTGAATTCTCTCTAGCCTTCTTCTTACTAACAAACACTATCTTATCTCATCTCTCTGACTCTCCTCTGCAAACTTTTTTAACGAACAACTGAGAAAAGAACCCTTCTTTTGGATCATTCCAAAAGTTTACAAATTTAGAAAAAAAAAAATAGACAAATAAATTCCATTACAAACTCCATTTCCAGACCTTAAGGCTCAGATCAGACTTACACTTAGTCTGTTTCGAAGTCGCCACGGTCGGAACCTTACCTCTAGGCACTGTCCCTTCGAACCCTCCACACGTCACTCTGATCTCCACCCCTTCGCTCTTCAGCTTCCCCATCTGCATCTTCACCTTCGTCACCATCTCGATCACCAACCCCACGCGCGCCCCACGCGTCAGATCCGTCTTCAAACCCCGAGCCTCCTCCGGATCCAGCTCACGCGCCGAGCCAGACGTCGCGATCACCCCCCTAAACGACGTCTTGTTCCCGCCACCGCTGAAAAACCCCGGAACCGTCCCGTTCGCCACCATCTCGCCGGATTTGACGGATCTGACGGCGACGGCGAAGCGGTCGTAGGAGAAGGTGAGGTGCTGGTTGGGGTTGACGGAGATCAGCGTGAAGTTGAAGAAGGAGGAGAGGTGGGAGACGGAGGCGTCGTCCGGCGAGGTGGTGAGGTTGACGCGGCCGACGCGGAGCGACGGGACGGAGAACAGCGGCGGGCGAGGGTGGTAGATGACGTAGACGGCGGTGGCGGCGATGGAGGCCAAGAGGGCGAGGACGAGGAGGAGGAGGATAGACCAGAAGCAGCAGCAGCAGCAGACTCGCCGGCAGCTCGGTCGTGATCGGTGGTGGTGGTGGCGGCTGTAAGGCTGCGGACGGTAGACCGGACGGTTGGACGGAATGTAGACTTGAGGAGGTTTCTGGTTGGATGTTCCGTTAACAGACGGAGGAGGTGGTAAGGCGCCACCGTTAGTGGCGGTTGGTGGTGGCTTGGAAGCTGGGAAGACTCGGTCAGTCATGTTCTTATTCTTCTCTGGTTATTTCTCTCCTCTGGTCAGATCTGAGGCGAGTACATAAAAGATAGAGAGAGTGTGTGTGGAAGGATAGAGAGAGAGAAAGAGAGGGAGTAACACTGAGTTTTAATATATTTTAATCCTATAAAAAATTTAATTGTTTTTGGTTTTCAGTTTTTCTTTACATTGTTGTGAATATTCATGCCTTCCATCACAAGTCTGTGGAATTTTCATTGGGTGGTTAAAATAAATAATTGATGAATTAACTTACAAAATTTTCCCAAGTAAATTTACAGCTAAAATTTTCAAGTTTTAAGTAGTAAAGTATGGATATTTTGTTATCAAAAATAAGTTAGTGTCAATTTTTGGGGGAAATAATGTATGAACTAAAATTAAATGATGAACGGGAGAAGAGAAACATAATTAATGTAATAAAAATCAAAGTATGGAAATAAAGGAAATAATAATCCACCGACAAATAGTGGTAGCAGTTCACTCTTGTTTTTCCTATAAAAAGAGTGCACGCAATTAAATAAGTTTGAATTTAAGCCAGTGTAGGTTTACAAGAAGAAAATTAAGCGAGTGTAGATAATAGAGTAATAAATAGATTAGGGATCCGAAAATTGTGATATAATTAGACTAATCTCATCTGTTCAGACTTCAGAGAGTAAATCCCAAGTCAATAACTGCTCTGATTTCAATTCCCAAGAACTTTAAATAACTCCATTAGCTTTGACCATGGTTAGTGATTTCTATATTCCACTCTTCACCAACTCTCACCCGTGGACTGTCTACCTCAAAAGTCTTTACAGATAACATATACATCCAACACCAAATATTGTATTAATGTTTCTTGTCTATAGCGTTTTACCAAAAAAAATAGATTGCTAATAATCATTCATCAAAGTAATAGTCATCGATATACAGATATGATATACAGATATAAGAAAAAATGAAATATGTTTTACACATCCATCAATCACAAGGACTTTAGACAGGCTCTTAATCTTGAAACTAACATAAGACCATTTTTAGTGTTTTTTTTGTGGGTATATTAAGAAATATAAATGAAGTAATCTAGTATGGGCCTTTTATGTGAGTTTTTTCTTATAAATAACTATTGGGCCTTGAACTTTTTGTATACTTGTCCTACCCTCTTGTTACATACCATCGGTTCAACTATCACCGGTTATCTCAGCAAATTTCCAAACCGGATCCGACAATCTACCACGTTCACACTTCCCACGTGGCAACATAACTCCGGACAAAACCCTAGTTTCAACGCCACTGTTCTGTCTCATCCCAAACGCTCACAATCTCGCCATAGCCATGGCGTCAGCCACTCACCTCCTCTCCCAACCTTCATCTCTCCGGAGAAACCTAAACCAATACCAATCGAACCAATCTCCCTTCTCCAGAATCCCGCATTTGTCTCTCAACTCCACCCTCAAGCCACTTCAACGCCTCTCCATCAAAGCCGCCGCTTCCACAAACTCTGTCAAGACCGTGACGAAGGGAACCGACGATGACTCTGCGTTCAACCACTGTTTCAAGAAATCGTCAGATGGGTTCCTCTACTGCGAGGGGACCAAGGTCGTGGAGATCATGGAGAGCGTCGAGAGAAGACCTTTTTACTTGTACAGCAAACCTCAGATCACGAGGAACGTCGAGGCTTACAAGAAGGCCTTGGAAGGTGTGAGTTCCTCCGTCATTGGCTACGCCATTAAGGCTAATAACAACCTCAAGATTCTGGAGCATTTGAGGAGTTTGGGATGTGGTGCTGTGCTCGTTAGTGGAAATGAGCTAAGACTTGCTCTTATTGCTGGTTTCGATCCCACAAAGTAATGTTTTTTTTTTTTGTTAAACCCATTGATGTATATCTGTTTAGCTTGAGTCTCACAATCAAAATGCCAATTTGGAGAGCTTAGAATTTGAATTCAGTAGGATGATGGAGTATTGATATGCTTTGTTTGATTTCGTCTAGTTCAAGAAATCGCTAGGAGGTGGTTAGGTGTCTGTATAGAATATTATTGTTTCGGTGATCCTTTAAAAAATATGTTTAAATCCGATTTGTGCCTAGGCGCCTCCTAGACCGATTTTTAGAACACTACTTGTTGACTATGTCCTTGGTTTATGTAATGAATAGGTGTATTTTCAATGGAAATGGGAAGCTGTTGGAGGATTTAGTTATAGCTGCTGAAGCAGGTGTTTTCGTGAACGTCGATAGTGAGTTCGACTTGGCTAATATTGTGGAAGCTTCGAGAATATCTGGTAAACAGGTCAATGTTCTGCTCCGTATCAATCCTGATGTTGATCCTCAGGTACGATTATGTTCTAGTTTTTATTATTATTACATGTTAGTTCTGCATAGATTTGATATGAATGAGCTGTTACATTATGTATCAGGTGCATCCATATGTAGCCACTGGGAACAAGAACTCGAAGTTTGGTATCAGGAACGAGAAGCTTCAGTGGTTTCTCGACGAGGTGAAGGCGCATCCCAATGAGCTGAAGCTTGTTGGAGCTCATTGCCATCTAGGCTCTACCATTACAAAGGTTTGGTCCGATTATAAGTACTTCATATGATTACATATTCTTGCTTTAATATGGATTGCTCTCTGTTGTTGATTCTAGGTGGATATATTCAGAGACGCTGCGGTTCTCATGGTGGAATACATTGATGAGATCCGGCGTCAAGGCTTTGAAGTCAGCTACTTGAACATTGGTGGTGGTTTAGGGATAGATTATTACCATGCCGGAGCTATCCTTCCTACACCCATGGATCTCATCAACACAGTAAAAACAACATCCAAAACTATCTGATTTCAGAAGTCTTGATATGGTAGAATCTTTACAGTCCTTGTTGTGTTTCCAGGTAAGAGAGCTTGTTCTTTCACGTGGCCTGAACCTAATAATCGAGCCAGGGAGGTCGTTGATTGCAAACACCTGCTGTTTCGTTAACCATGTAACCGGTGTGAAGACTAATGGAACTAAAAACTTTATAGTGATCGATGGAAGTATGGCTGAGCTGATCCGTCCCAGTCTTTATGATGCCTATCAGGTAATGAAACCAAATATGTTTGTTACAGTTTGCTCCCTTTTTGAGTTATAGCTAAACATCTTTTTGTTTCTTGTAACACAAAAGCACATTGAGTTGGTCTCTCCTCCAGCACCTGAAGCAGAGGTTTCCAAATTCGATGTAGTGGGTCCTGTTTGTGAATCTGCTGATTTCCTGGGGAAAGACAGAGAGCTCCCTACTCCTCCAAAGGTGAGATAATAATGATCTGATTATGTTTGAAAGCTCTCAAGTAATGTGGAATCTAATGAGTAAATTGTCACAGGGAGCTGGTCTGGTGGTTCATGATGCTGGTGCATACTGTATGAGCATGGCTTCCACTTACAATCTCAAGATGCGTCCTCCGGAATACTGGGTAACACACACATTTTCTTTCTATCCTAATAGAACTTTCTATGATGTGAAGTCTTAACATGTAACTGCTTTAAGATTTGATTGATGAGTTTGTGTGTGTGTGTGTGTGTTTTTGCAGGTTGAAGATGATGGGTCAATCACCAAGATCAGGCATGCTGAGACATTCGAAGACCATTTGCGTTTCTTTGAAGGTCTATAAACTCTCTGATTTCCTCTTTATCATTGTTTGTCACGCTATTTTAGTTTTACTATATTGATTTTCAGAATCATTATTGTAATGCTATTGCTGTGTTAGAATTTTCATTTTCCCTGTTGTATCTGAAGCCTTCAATAAGTTGATGAATAAGAAGAAAAGAAGACAATTTAATAAAAGAGACTTGTGATTTTGTGGGGAGTTTTTTTTTAGTCCATTGTTCAGACACAAAAGGGCTTAAAGACTAAACTTAAAAGCCAAATCAACACGACAACACCAAAGCCGTTTCAAGGATGTACAGAACAACGATGTCATCAGTTAAAGAACACAACTCAGTGGTGTGCTAATTGTTCAAAATCTATTTAGTAACCTAACAAAATTTGCTGTATATAGAAGCATCTGAAGATTCTGAACTATAAAAGAAAAAGAAAATACTCGAGGGAAGAAAGTCATTAATGGATGTCAAGAATGGCTTTTGAAATCATCACCTAATCTGTTTTGGGGTTCAATCAAACACAAAACCAAGAATGAAGAAAGAGAGATCGTTCCGTTCTTCTCATTTTTGCAAAAAAATCCTACATCTCTATCTGTAAGCAAGTGTCATGCAGTGTTCTACGTCACATTTAAAAAAAAAAACTCTATTGATTTGCTAAAACTTCTCAACTTTTTTTTACAGTAATCCAACTTAATTATGGTAACAAATAAAAATGAAATTAAAGAGTAAAGACCATACTATATAGCATATGACTAAATAGAATACTTAACCAGCTAAGTTTCTGATACTAGATTTTAAGTCAAATAAAAGAATCTTGTACACTGTAAAAAGTTCAAATACTCTTCTATTTATATAAAAGAGCATCATGAAGAGTGCGTGCATAAAGAATATTCAGAATAAGGAAAAAGGTCTGGCGCTTTATACCTTTATATATTGTCAGAGCCATTGTGTTTGATTTTCCTTTAGATTTGAGAATCTTGTCATACATTCTGCTGCAACTGACATGTTTGATTACGACGGGTTTATGTAAAGCACAAGGGAAGATCGCAAAAGTTTGAAATAGGCAAGCAATTGCGTTTGATCGAGTCTGGTTTACTCAAAGGGTCTAAATCTCTGGTACATCAAGCGAGCTTGGGAAAGGTTGATTGCTCGAGTCTCAGGAGAGTGTGATGCCATTCCAGAGTTTCATTTGTGCCTTTGTTCTCTGGAATTGTACACAAACAGAAACAACGCCCTCGAGAATAAGAATCATCAGCAATATGGAAGGGGCTCTTTACACGGTTTCAATCTGGCCGAAATTCATTCCTTCGCTCAGGACAATATATGATGGAATCTGTATATATTGCTGGCTAGCGAGTTTCGTCAAGAGCCACATACATTACCTTCTTTGTCTTTAAAGTGTTACAGATGTCCGATGATGATCTGTAATGTAATATCACTATTTTGAAATTTTGAAACATTTATAATTATGCTTTTTTTACAAATAATTGTTTTTTCACATTAAATTCCATATTCTATTTTTTTTATTGAATATCAAATTTATTGACATAAGTGGTTCATTTACAACGGGTGAAAAGAATAGCCTATGATACTATGGGATCAAAAGAATAAAAGAATGAGTGTAGCTTGATTTTTATGAGCTAACTTGGAACCATCTCCTGTGAATCCCTTCTAGTGGATGCCCCCAAGTGTAGCCAAGCGAGGATATACGATTCCTTATCTGCTTGTCAACGCGAGTTCCGCTCTCTCCAGATAGCATATAGGACTGTATGAAACACCATTCTCCTTAGCACTGAGTCAGTACGACTAATAGGCTGAAGGAGCGATGCTATCGTGTCGTCCCAATCAGGCGTGATGACTGCACCCAATAACCTCCCTGCTATATATTCCATATTCTATTTATGATTATGCTCTTTATAAATAGCTATTTAAGAAGTCATTTTCTGGTCATACATGCGAAGTATTCCCTCTAGCATGTCAAATTGGTTATGAGGGAATTGCACGAAAGATAATGTGGAAATACTCTAAGACTGTAGAATAAGACTCATTCGAGTTTAATATAGGACTAGATTTTGAGCGTGGAATATTTTACGATGAAAATTTTTATACAATGTTACAATGTTTTATTAATTTGTAATAATTTTGTCTATTTAAATTTTTTTTTGTTTAAATCAGCGTTTTTAAACCCAATCTGGATTTGCCATCGAAACGGTAAACCGATGATAAGATATGTAATACGGTTAAGGTTTTAAGAAATATCCATTATTTTAAAATTGGATAAAAGAAGCAAACCTCAAAGCAAACCGGTTGAACTGATGGGTAACCAATATGTAGACAATTTGATTTAAATTGTTAAAAAGTTAACTTCAAATTTAGCTTTAGATATTTAAATACTTACTAGTTTTAATCTTATTATATTTTTTATTATATGTCATAAGTCTTATTACACAAATTTATCTTTTTGTATTATTTATATGAAAATGGAAAAGTAAAGAAAATAGATTTTAACACTTTATTTTCTAAATATGATTTTTCTTATATTTTAATATATATATATATATACATAATTATATATTAAATTAAAAATAACAAAATGTTCCCATGTTAAGTCCGCATATTATTGTTTTTGTTTGTTGTGTGGTTTTATACAAAAATAATTGATAAAAGTGAATCTAGACTTATATTTTTTTTTTTTAACAAAGACTTAGATTATATAGTTTTCATGTTAGGGGTTTCATTTTTATAATTTTCAGAAAATCTAGTAATATTACCATAAAAAATGTTTTTGTGGTTATTTAGAAACTACTTACCATAAAAATCGTTTTACAAATCTTAACATTAATAATCATGATATAGTATTACCTTATAAATAGGCTAGATGTTAGGGTTTTTGTTTTTGTGGTTATTTAAAAACTACTTACCATAAAAATTGAATTAATTATATTACATAGTTATTTTTTAATTTTCTACCTATAAGCAAGTTGGGTCCAAATTTGTGTTTCTGTTTTAATAGTATTTGATTTAATTAGGTACATATTCATTTTTGAGTTGGTGTGGTTCAGTTTTTTTTTCACATTCTATCTCTAAAGTTGCTCAAAACTTCTTTGCCATACTATCTAATTTTTTCATATATTTAAATATTAATGAAATTGACTACATTTAAATTGCATATATGAAAAGTTGAAAATCAAACACTGAATGTTCACCCATATTTTTTTAATTAAATATATTTTAAATTTTCAACCACGTAAATATGATATGGAAACATATCTAATGAAATCTTGACTAAATTTAAATTGCATATATGAAAAGTTGAAAATCAAACATTGAATGTTGACCAATATTTTTTTACCAAAAATAAAAGTGAATATCCTATGAAAATATTTATTTCCTTTTTTTGTATACACTGAAACATATCTTATTGTTAAAGGACATAATAGTCTTACTACACAAAATGTTGGTCCAACATACTATAAATCATCGGAAAGTTTTCATTTTCTTCATCAATAAGTTTCTCGTTTTTCTATTTTTCAAATAAATAAATTAAAAATGAAATTTATCTTTTCTTTTGCTGTGTTCTTTCTCTTCCTCAATTGTTTAGTCACTGCGCAAACTTTGATCCAAAATGGTTGCAAGAAAGCGGCAGCCAAAGATCCAGGTTTCAGTTATGACATATGTGTTCAATATCTTGAAAAAAACCCGCAAAGCAAAAATGCAACTAATCTCAAAGAAATGGTCATCGCATCAACGAAGAACGCTGCATCCGACTTGCCTAAAGTAAAAAGCATCGCTGTGGAGATTCTCAAGGACAAGAATCTCAAGCCTGGTATTAAGTTACCTTTACGTGACTGTGTCGAGTTTTATGATGATGCCAATGATTCTTTGAACGATACCTTGAGATTTGTCAATTTAGGCGAGTACAAAAGCGCTGTTTCTGCTCTGTCTACTGCGTTGGATGTTCCGGTCAATTGTGAAGATGGATTCAAAGAATTTGATACAAAATCTCCAATTTCTAAAGAGAACAATGCTTTGTTTCAACTAATTTCTATTGCTTTGAATTATGCAGTGATGCTAAAATGAAATTCATGAAGGTGTATTGTTCAACATCTGGATTAATAATATTTACTAAATAATCTCAAGAGACAATCTTACAAGAACAAACTACTGCATTGTTTAACTATTATATAGATTCTGATAAATCATAATCTTTCTTCCATCACGCTCTTCATCTACTATTATGAAAATAATCTATACTCACAAAAGAAAATATTTGAGGTTCCAGAAAGTGTCACATCAGCATAAAATCATTCTTCCAAAAAGTCAAATGACATTATTTACTAAAAAAATAAATAATAAATAAATATAAAATATAATGAAAAATAAATATACAATATAAAAAATAGAAATATTATATTAAACATCTAACATAATATTACCATTCGATATAAAAGCAAGAAAATTAGAATAAATAAATATATGATATAAAAAACAATAAGTAAATATACAATTAAGAATGAAAAAATAAATTAAACATCTCTCTGAAAAATGTATGCTAAAAATAATAATAAGTAAATATACAATATAAGAAATAGAAATATTCTTAAAAATTTATCGTAATATTCTAAATTAGAACAAGTAAATATACAATATAAAAATATAAATATTACATTAAACACCTAACGTAATATTATCATTCGATATAGAAACAATAAATTAGAATAAGTAAATATAAAATATAAGAAAAAAATAAATATACAATATACAATATAAGAAATAGAAAAAACTAACTTAAACATCTATCTGAAAATGTATATTAAAATAAATATTAAGTAAATAAAAAATATAAGAAATAAAAATATTACATTAACATCTATTATAATATTAGAATAAGTAAATAAGAAAAATCTCAATAAATAGTGAGTAATATACAATATAAGAAACATAAAAACTACATTAAACATCTATCTGGAAAATGTATAATAAAATAAATAATAAGTAAGTATAAAAATAGAAATATTACATTAAACATCTATAGTAATATTACAATTTGATATAAAAGCAAATCAGTTAGAATAATTAAATATAAAATATAAGAAAAAATAAATAATAAGTAAATATACTGTATAAAAAAATTTCCAAATATTTTTATAAGTATATATACAATATAAGAAATAGAAATATCAAATTAAACATGTGTCATAATATTATCATTTGATAAACAAGAGAGAAAATTAGGGTAAATAAATATACAATATAATAAAAAATAAACAATAAGTAAATATACAATTAAGAAATAAAAAAAAAACTAAATTAAATATATTTCTAAAAAATGTATAGTAAAATAAATAATAAGTAAATATTCAATATGAAAAAATTGAAATATTATATTAAACATCTTTCATAATATTAGAATAAGTAAATATACAATATAAGACAAACTAAAAGGGAGAATTTTCATGTTTACCATTTTATTGGTACCACTAAACATGTTTACCACCACTAAAGTGACATTTTCAAAAATACTTTCTCCATTAAGTGTCAAATGACTCTTATACCATTATCCTCTATATATATAAATAAATAAATATTTTTTTACGTTTCTAATTATGCTTTTTCAAAATAAAAAAATAAACGATAGATAAATATACAATATAAAAATTTTAAAAATAAATTAACCATCTATATGAAGAATGTATAGTAAAATAAATAATAAGTAAATATACAATATAAGAAATAGAAATATTACATTAAACATCCATCATAATATTAGATAAGTAAATATAAAATATAAAAAAATAAATAACAAATATATATACAGTACAAGAAATAGAAAAACTACATTAATCATCTATCTGAAATTTTTTTAGTAAAATAAATAATAAGTAAATATATTTTATAAGAAATAAAAATATTACATTAAACATCTATCGTAATATTACTACTTGATATAAAAGCAAGAAAATTATAATAAATAAATATATAATATAAGAAAAAACTAAATAATAAGTAATATACAATATAAAAAATGAAAAACTACATTAAATATCTATCTGAAAAACGTATAGTTTTTTCTGGTTTTTTCTAAGGAAATATGTGTAAATATACAATATGTGTAATTAGATACGTTTTGTTATATGTTACTCCTTATGCCATTATTTTCTATTTCTAGAGAAAATAAGGTTAAACATCAATATCACTTAAGTTAAACATACGAACAACAACAAAGCTCAAACATCGCAAAAAATACTTACATCAACATTACAAAACAATAATTTTAATTTAAAAATATGAAAACTTTCTATTATGCAAACCATAAATATAAATCACTCGTGTATTCACACAAACATACAAATCAGAATACAACGTTTAAGAGAATATTTATATAGTTAACATTTGAAATCAAAATAGCTTCCCACAGCCACGGATTAACCCCTAGTTCCTAATATAATAATTTATAACTGCAAGAGTAAAACAAGAAAGTTAATAGTACGACATGGTTCCTCTCATTGAACCGGCGATGGCGTCAGCCGTCATCATTTCCCGGCCAACTTCCCAAATGCATGGGTTTTATCGAGTAACTGAAGAAACTTTAAGCTACTAATAAAAATATTTAAAAGTACGAGGGCATATAGTTGCAAATTCTCACCCATACGTAGACTATAGTCGTCCGTCATTCATTTCCAGAAAATATTTTACCTTTTTTATTTCCGAAGGAGAGAGAGAAGACGAAGAAGGAAGAACGCGTTTTGATCGGAGGTACTTCTCTCTCCGATCAGTTTCACTGTCTCTAGGGTTTTTTTTTTTTTTTCTGTTCTCTCTCTCCGTTTCTTCTTCTTAGCTCTTAACTCTCAGCTGGATAGAATTTGAGTGTGGAAGCTTTGTTGCTGAGAATTTTGAGATTTAATCGTCTTTTTTTTTCAGTCAAATGTTTTTGTTTCCCGACAGAAACTAAACTTGTCTTTAGTATTTTCTATTGCCCTTTGCTGTTCTGTAAGAAAACCCCTATAAATTTCCTGAAATTCGATTTCGTTGGGGTTTTGGTTTCCGGTTCGGTTCTGTGGGATAGAATATTGATTTCTGTCACTTTCCACGAGCGGGAGATTTCGAATTTGCTTCTTTTTGGCTCCAAAGTTTAAATCTTTGGTGCTTATTCATCTACGGCTTGCTCTTCTTTTCTAAACCCTCGAGATCTGTTTTGTCTTTCTCCAGATTATCCTCGTGTTCGAGCTAGCTTTGACGGAGTCTGGATCTGGTTTAGCTCCGATTCGTCTCGTTTCGTGGGTGAAAGAGAGTTCCTTTACAAGGTTAGAGCCAACACACAACCCCTCGCTGTAGAAAGTTTGGATCTTTACAACTCTAATTGTAGATTGTGTAGCTCTTGAGCATTGTGTGCTGAGTATGAATGTGAAAGTTTGGATCTTTGGAACTCTAGTTGTAGATTGTGTAGCTCCTTGAGCATTGTGTGTTGAGTATGAATTGGAGTAGTTTCTAGTCACTTATACACAGTTACAAGTTGATGTTTAATAGGTTGTTGTTGTAATGGAAGACGATGGCTCTGCTTCTTCTTCTTCTTCTTCTTCTCGAGATTTGGATGCACAGAACCCTTATGATCGATTGCTTGCTCTAGATACATCATCAAACTCCGTTGATTCAAATCGTAACTTGGATTCGGTTTCTGCCATTTATCTAGCGATGACGACGAGCTCGAAGCTGGAGTGTGTCGACGAGCGTGGCCAAGACTCCCTTATTACCTCCGTATGCAACATGGAGGATGGAGAAGAGGATGAGGAGGAGCTCGATGAGTTTGATCCTTATCTGTTCATCAAAAACTTGCCCAACTTGTCCTCTGTCGTCCCTACTTTCAGACCCGTCTTGCTTCCTAAACAGACCCGAAGCTGCCCTCCTATCTCTCTAGTCCTAGACCTCGACGGTAAACGCTACTTAACAAGCACTTGATGATTCCATATAAGAGTTTGTTTTGTTTATTTTGTTATCTCTGTACAGAAACTCTTGTGCACTCTACTCTAGAACCGTGTGATGAGGTGGATTTCACATTCCCTGTACATTTCAACGAAGAAGAGCATACGGTGTACGTGCGTTGCCGTCCTCACCTGCACGAGTTTATGGAGAGAGTGTCCCGTCTTTTCGAGATCATCATATTTACAGCCAGCCAGAGTATCTACGCCGAGCAGCTTCTGAATGTGCTTGACCCTAAGAGGAAGCTCTTTCGCCACAGAGTGTACCGTGACTCGTGTGTTTTCTTCGACGGTAACTACCTCAAGGACTTGTCTGTCCTTGGACGTGACTTATCTCGTGTGATCATCGTCGACAACTCCCCACAGGTATTATAAAGTATCCTATAAGCTCTATATCAAGGCTGTTACATAGTCTCATTATGTTTTTTCTTTGTGTGCAATGTTATAGGCATTTGGGTTCCAAGTGGAGAACGGTGTGCCAATAGAGAGCTGGTTTAACGACCCGTCAGATAAAGAGCTCCTTCACTTGCTGCCGTTTCTTGAAAGCTTGATAGGAGCTGAAGATGTGAGGCCGATGATCGCCAAGAAGTTTAATCTAAAGGAAAAGATTGATGCAGCTGTAGCTTCACCTGAGTATCCTGCTGAGGCTGGAGATCCTTTCGAAAGGTAAAGACAGAATCTGGCATAAAAATTCGGTGACACCTAAGGAGAAGAGTTGCTCTTTGGGAGAATGCTCTGGAAAGTTTCTCTTCTTTCTCTTTTGAGGTTGGAGGGATTAGAGCTGGAAGATATATTTTATATATGTATCAAAATGTTGTTTTCTTATTAGTTTAAAGAACCTTTGGTATACAGAGACGTCACAGAATAATTATTATAAAATTTTATTTCTTTGTAATTTTGAACAATTGTGACATAGTTTCGAGTAGATTAGTCAAAAGCTTTTCTTACCAAATGGAGATTACTTGTGAAGAAGACTAATGCGCATGTTAGTAGAATTTACTTAACTTTGCGAAGATGTCGGCGCAGGTTAAGCTGAGTCGTATTAAATTATTTTATTGATATACCAAAATTTAATTTTATTTACAATTTATTATTTTTAAAAAGGAAAAAATAGCGGAAAAAAATACTAGAGAGAGAGAGAGAGATCAGTTCCGTCGTTGACGACGATCGATGCCGAAGATGAAGCATCTTCTCCGGAAGCTCCACATCGGAGGAAGTAGTAGTAACGGATTATTCGGAGACCATCACAGGCTCGACGAGTCGTCGACTAGACCGATGATCGATCCCACTCTTATTCGCAGCTCTAGCCCTAGCCCAGCTTCTACTCCTTCCGTCTCTTCGTCGTCAGGTTTCGGTAACAACGCCTCGGCGACAATGCCGAGAACGGAAGCGTTTGAGCCTCCGGGGAGTGATCTGGCAGCGGCGGCGGGGGCTGTGGATGGTGTTGATTTCGGTTTGATGGAGGAGGAGTATCAAGTCCAGTTAGCTATGGCGATCAGCGTGTCTGATCCTGATCCGAGGGAGAATGCGGATACGGCTCAGCTTGATGCAGCTAAGCGGATTAGCCTCGGGGTTAAGGCTCCGGTCACTAACGTTGACTCCGCCGTTGACTTTCTCTCGCTTCGTTATTGGGTATACACTATATACATTTTGATTAATTAGTAGATTAAGGCTCCGAATGGTTCAAACTGCCATGCGGTTCTAACAGTTATAAAAATGTATAGATATATGGTATATGTAGATATTTTTGTTATTGTTAACTGCGGGTCCGGCGGTTGTAAATATTCAAAGCCTAATTAGTTCTAATTCATGTGGAGTTTATGGTTTAGGGAAGTTATGATTTGGCTGTAGTTGATCACTTACTGCTTGCACTTAAGCTGGTGTTTTAACTTTCTTGTTTTTGTAGGGACATAAGGTTATTAACTATGACCAGAAAGTCAAGGATGGTTTTTACGATGTGTATGGGATTACATCCAACTCTCTTTCACAAGGAAAGATGCCACTTCTCGTGGATCTTCAAGCCATCTCTGTTTCAGACAATGTTGATTACGAGGTGATTCTGGTGAACCGGTTGATTGATCCTGAACTTCAAGAGCTGGAGAGGAGAGTATCTGCTTTGTCATTGGAATGTCCGGACTTTGTTCGTGGTCAGGTGTCAAGCGATTTGACTCAGAAAATTGCGAACATAGTTGTAGAGCAGATGGGTGGCCCCGTTGAAAATGCTGATGAAGCGTTGAGAAGGTGGATGCATCGAAGCTATGAACTGAGGAATTCTTTGAACACCACTGTGATTCCACTTGGACGAGTTAGTTTTGGTCTTGCACGTCACAGGGCTTTGCTTTTCAAGGTTATAACTATACTTGTTTCTAGCTTTGGTCTTAGAACTCTTGGTTATTTTATTTTGGGCTTTTAGTGGCAACACTCTTTATTTCGTTTCTGTTACTGAGGAGTGAGTTCCCTTTTTGGTCACTGCTATAAGATAAAGGATGAAGCTAAATAGTTCTCTTTTATTGTTTCTAGGTGCTTGCTGATAGGATTGATCTCCCGTGTATGCTGGTAAAAGGCAGCTATTACACTGGAACTGATGATGGGGCTGTGAACTTGATTAAACTAGACGACAAAAGGTATTCAATGACTGATGTAGTCAGCTCTGCCTTATGTTCTCATTCTAGATTCCTGATATTGGGCTCAGTTTTTATGTGATGGTAGTGATTTTTTATTCATTCTTCACATTGCAGTGAATACATTATTGATTTAATGGGTGCTCCGGGGGCTCTGATTCCTTCGGAGGTTCCAAGTAGTTTTATTCCAGTTTCTTGCACTGATACGAGAGTATTTCCTGATGATCTCGACACGTTGCAACATTCTTGCCCTGTACCTGAGAAAGAAATTGAAACACCAGTATTTTCAGTTCTGGAGGGAACAGATTCCAGATCTTCTGGTATGGTGGCAAACTTGTTCGATGGAAGCCATGAAGAAAACAGTGACAGATGTGCTGTTGAAAAACATCAGACGGAGAGGTTTGAGCATGACTTTGGAAAGCTGATGCAATCACAGCAGATATCTGGTGAAAACTTGCCGCCGTTTTCTGGGAAACCGACATGTGCACAGAAAGTAAAAGTCAAGAATGTCTCAAAGTATGTCATAAGTGCAGCAAAGAACCCTGAATTTGCGCAGAAATTACATGCTGTCTTGTTAGAAAGTGGTGCATCACCTCCCCCAGATTTGTTTATGGATGTCAATCCACAGAATTTGAGGGAGAAGAGTTTCTTTCAAGAAGTCTGGCAAGAAAGTAGCAATCCTATGAATTCTGCTGTTCCATGCAACCCAGAAAAGGTAATCTTAGGACACACTTCCTTTTCCTAAACTAGCACAAGTTTTTTTTAATTGTTTCCCACCTGCACACTTGATCTATCTTAAAAATCTGAAGTCCTTGTTTACTTCCATCCGCACTGAATAGGTAGGAGATCAGTTAGCTGAACAAATGAGAGAAGCTGAAAGGAACCCCACAGGACTGCAACTGTCAGCTGTTTGTACTTCAAGTAAGAGATAACTAGCTACTTGATGTCTGCAGTATAATATCATCTTCGCGTTACTGTTAGTGCCTTTAAGAGACTTTACAATTACACAAACTGACGAATCTCTGACTTCCAACAGCTGAGACTTACCAACAACCAGGGGAGGTCGACTTTTCAGTGAAGAAAAACTTTGATGTGGATAATATGGGTAAAATTTCTTCAATGGAAAAGATGGAGATCGGCACTGCTGATGGGGAGCCTTCTGTTTGTGATAGTCATGACCATGGAATTAATCCATTTCTCGGCGAGGCTGCAAAATGGGAAATATTGTGGGAAGATCTTCAGATTGGCGAGCGGATTGGTATTGGTAAGGTTTGGTCTATCAAACATTAGATTTCCGCAGAAGCTTGCAAACTTTCTATACCCTATAGTGGTATCCTTTAGGAACTTTTGATGAAGCTTGATACTTAGGAATTGTCTTCTAGCCTTTTGCTTGTATCTAAAATATAAACACCAACGATTTTCAGTTTGATAAACCAGACTAGTTTTTAGTATTCCGGATTACAAGATATAATGTACTCCTTCTCGGTGTTGTTTCTATTGCAGGTTCATATGGAGAAGTTTACCGTGCAGAGTGGAATGGAACTGTGAGTTATGTTTTGGAATCTTAATCCTCTGATTCTTAGAAATGATGCTTAGTCTGCGCTTTCTAAAACCCATTTGCTTTTCAAATTGAGGGGATTGCTATCTTATACTTGATTTTCTTGGACTGATTGTGTTTCTAATTTCAGGAAGTGGCTGTTAAGAAGTTTCTAGACCAAGATTTCTCTGGTGATGCATTGACACAGTTCAGATCTGAAGTAACTCCAGATCATTTGATCATAGACATCTCTGTTTCTGTAGAATACTTAATCATACTACGAATGTTTTATTTTGTCCGACAGATTGAAATAATGCTGAGGTTGCGGCATCCAAACGTTGTTCTTTTCATGGGAGCAGTTACTCGGCCGCCAAATTTTTCCATTCTGACAGAGTTCCTACCTAGGTTAATCCTCATGGTCTTCTTTACAATTCGTGAATGGACCACTTGGTCTGCTAGTTGATATCTAGTTCTCTTTTATACATAAAACTAACCTTTGCTAACCATGATGTTCTCTCTTATTGATAGTTTTAATTTTCTTCTTATTGAGTTAACGGGTTAGACTTTCATGACGCTACGCAGGGGGAGTTTGTATAGATTACTCCACCGACCGAATCATCAGCTTGATGAGAAGAGACGAATGCGGATGGCACTTGATGTGGTAAGCATGAGTTTCATTTGTTGAGCAGAAGGCTCTAGACGTTACTGCTATATTGCCATAGTTCACCTGGCACTTACTCTCTATCTGATTGTATTGCAGGCAAAGGGGATGAACTACTTGCACACCAGCCACCCAACTGTAGTACATAGGGATTTGAAATCTCCAAACCTTCTTGTTGATAAAAATTGGGTCGTAAAGGTTTGTGATTTTGGATTGTCACGGATGAAACACCACACTTATTTGTCCTCCAAATCAACTGCGGGAACGGTCAGTGACTAACTCAAATAGAACCATTACTTATTCCTCTCAATCATTATCTCTGTGGCAAAGTTAAACATATCAACTTACTTGATCAAGTGTCCTACTAATGTCTTGCAGCCCGAGTGGATGGCTCCAGAAGTGTTGAGGAATGAACCAGCTAATGAGAAGTGAGTGAAATTTAAAGCTATGATGAGAATCTTATGCATGTTAGTACAGAAGTATTGATTGGTAATCTTTTCGCAGATGTGACGTGTACAGCTTTGGTGTCATATTGTGGGAGCTAGCTACATCACGCATCCCCTGGAAAGGTTTAAACCCGATGCAAGTCGTTGGAGCTGTGGGATTCCAGAATCGTCGCCTTGAGATCCCGGATGATATTGATCCAACCGTTGCACAGATAATCCGTGATTGTTGGCAAACGTAAGTTCATTTCCTTACTAAAAAAAAATCGTTAAAATCCAGCAAGTAGCAGTATGATAGTATGAATCCATGTTTCGAGGATAGATTCCGGACCTTATTTTCAGCTAGCTTGAGTGGTAAAAGAAATTACCATAGAAATGGTCGGTGTTTAGGTATAATTAGAATCACTATCTGTTAGCGTATTTTGGTGGAGTAAGCTAAGGTGTAAGATTATTTATTTATTTTAGGGAACCGCATTTACGGCCATCGTTTACACAACTGATGCGAAGTCTGAAGCGGCTTCAGGGTCTAAACATTAGCAGGAGAGGGAACACAAGTGAAAGTCTGATGTAAAGAAATTTTTAAGACAGAAGCTGGCTATATCACCTGATCTGGTTCAAAGAGCCGAATGGGTGGAGGATTGCCATTTTTTTTCTTTTGCTTTGCTGCTTCTACGGTCAGATGATGAAAGAAGAAGCTTGTGGAGTTCAATCGAAGTGGGAGCTCAAAAACAACAAAAAAAAGCCCTATTAGAACCCCTTGTAACTATTATTACTGTTGCTACTTGTAACAACAAAATTAGGACTGAACAGAAAAAAAAATACAAGTAAGCCTACGGAGTTCTTTTTGGTTTGTGATTTGCACCCAAAATCTGGTAAATGTAAGAAAAACATGTGGGGATTGATTATTATTGTAAGAGCTTTTACATAAGCTCTGCTAACTCTTGTAAAAGTTACAATGAAAGTAAAAACAGGAGGATGATATGAACAGAGAAACGTTTGATCTGTTTATGTATGTAACTCTTCTTAATTAATCTCTTAAACATTATTAACAGATTTTGAGTGAGTTGCATAATGAAGATTCAGCAGCTAATGATTATTTGAACACATTTTTTTTAATAGCTTCCCATTTATAAAGTGGAGAAACAAACATACACTTGAAATAGAAAAATTATATTTTTTTTTAAAGCAAAAAAAAAAAAGAGACGATGGCTGCTGCGACGGTACTCCGCCATTTCACACCAATCTCATCCTCCCTCAAACCACCGTCTCGCCACCACCGCCGATTCCTCCACCACAACCTATCCCCCAAACCACCCCTCCACTCTTCTCCCCCTTCTCTCCTCAAATTCGGCGCCGAAAACTCCGAGCCCCAACCTCCACCGTCTCTCCCCGAAACCGATTGTCCCGTCCCACCGGAACAGCAGCCGATCAACGAGTACCAATCCCTCTCCTCCTCTTTCCCTTTCTCCTGGGCCTCGGGAGATCTAGTCGAGTACTCTTCGAGACTCTTCATCACCGGAGCTTCGTTCGCGTTTTTCGTCGGGTTACCCGTCTCCTGGTTCGGATCCGTCGGACCCGAATACGAACCCGTGAAAAGGATACTCGCCGCAAGCTCTAGCGGGATCTTCGTCGTCACGCTCGCTGTCGTGAGGATGTATCTCGGTTGGGCTTATGTCGGAAACCGTCTCCTCAGCGCCACCGTCGAGTGTATGTTTCTAAACTTAAAAAAAAAAAAAATTCTCGTGTCTGAAAGTTAGCGATCGTGTCTGAAAGTTAGTTGTGTCTGAAAAATATGAAACTCCAAAAATAAAAAATAAATCGGTTGTGTTCTTAGTTGTTGTTGTCTTGTGATGAATCTGGTTTTTAAACGTTGCAGATGAAGAAACTGGGTGGTATGATGGTCAGGTTAAAGATCCAGCCTCTCTCTCTCTATCTCTCTGTATAATTAGTTAAGCTCTGTGTAGAAGAAGACATGATCATGTGTGTTGGTTTATACAGGTATGGGTGAAAACACCTCAGGTCTTAGCCCGAGACCGTCTTCTTGGTTCTTTCTCGGTATGATGATCATACAAATCTACCGAGATCTGTTTGTGTTATGAGATCTGTTTGAATGTTTTTTTTTGTGTGGGTTGTGTTGTCCTCAGGTGAAACCAGTCCTTACCAGATTGAAAAACACGTTAGTTATCCTCGGGTTATCACTCATTCTTGTGGTAAACCTTGGTAACTCTCCGATCGCGTCGTCTTACAAGACGTATAAGGATCCTAGGGATAGATCCTCGATGCCAATCCCTGGAGCCTACAATGACGAAACCGCAAGAACGTTTGAACCAGAAGCTTTCTGCGGGGAACCTTCTTCTTCAGATGAACCTTCTTCTTCAGATCTTCTGTAAAATCCCTTCATCTCAAAATACAAATACAAGATAGTTTCGTTCTAATAGTAAATATAGATCTTGTACATTCTTGTATATTCTCGCAATAACTAATGGTGTTACATTCACAACATGAACCCTAGCAATGTCAGCTGTTAGATAAGTCGGTAAAGATGTCAGATTGATACACTCTCATCTCTGAAACTGTCTTTGCTTGCCTCCATTATATCTCCTCCACCAAAAAGTTAATTATTTTTCATGAATCATATGAATAAACCGTTTTAATTATGCCTAGATAAACTCATGTATCAAATTATTGAATAGATGACTATATTAGCAAATTCATTTTTGTGCCTTCTGGAATGAGTTTCGGTGAGTCAATCAGATAACTACTAAATTGATATGAAGTTAGATTGTAACAACTGAGTCAAACATAATTTAAAAAAAAAAACTGAGTCAAACATACAAGATTAGTATTAATGACAAACAATCATTTGTTATCTTATAATCACAATTACGCCATTTCTATTATTGGCAAACCGTATCGTATCAATAAATTCTAGTTTCTTTTCTCCATTTTACTTTACATTTAACATCCAGGAGAAGAAGTAGGATCTAAACAAGAATCCGCTTGGAAGAAAAAAAAAATGAAAGCCCTAATAATATGGTGCCTTGTCTCTCAAGCAATCATCCTTACATGCAACTCAGCTGACGCAGGAGGAGACGTGGATTTCACCATCCTCATAAAAAACGAAATGCACCACTTCAAGAAGCCAACGGTTTTCTACCACTGCACGTCGTCGAAGAAAGACATGGGATGGCACAGGTCGGTTCCGTCGACCGAGTACCATTGGAACTTCAAAGTTCCAAAGTTCGGCAACGGCGTGATGGTCCACAACTGCGAGTTCAGGTCCAGGCTAGGAACGGCGAACGTCGAGATCGATACCTTGTCTACCACGGCGATTCTGTGCGACGGGCATGTGTGCGAATACGCGGTTAGACGTAACGGGATTTATTTTATTGGTTACGAGTTGTATTATCCGTTTGGGATGTTTTTGGAATTGTCGAGGCCTGTGGAGAAGCTGGTCGAGCCGTGGACGCCTTGGTCACCGCAACAGCTGAAAGCTTTGCACCGTAGCAAGAAGTACCATCATTGATTATAACAATATTGACTAATATTGTTGATTAGAGAATGACTTGAATCTCCATGCACCAGTGAAAGAACATCGGTTGGACCAAATAGACTAGAAAATTGTCGAAAGAAAAAAAATCTAAAAAAATTGTAAATTGTTCATCCAACATAATCAATATACAAAACCTAGAACTTTAATTGTGTATTTTCTAAGTTTTTCTTATATTATTTCGTGACTGATTCGCGTTTGTTCACAAACAACTGTATTAACAAAAAAGACCATGTATGTATATGAAACCGGATAACTAAGAACCAGAGTTTAGAAAGGCACATGTTTTCTTACTTCCTTTTATGTAAACTTGGTAACTCAGAGATCAAAATACACAATCAACTCAAACAGAGGAAAGAGCATGTTGTGTTATTCATTTGTTTGTTTTTGCTTACGCTCCATATTTTGGGGCCTTCCAGAGTTTGAAAGCAACTTCATGGATGAACCGATCAGCTGGTATAACTAGATTTCCAGAGAGCTAGGCATGAAGAAAAAGGGAACACACAAAAAAAACTCTTCAGACAAAGCCATGCACTATATTACAGAGGAACTAGCACTACTTTGAAGATATACCTTTTTGAGAGCTTCAAATGAAAACCTATCAACTAAGTCTTTCCGGGTCACCCCATCTTGCCACTGAGCTACCAACATAGGGCAGTAGTCCCTGTAAGGTTGAAGAACCAAACTCAGTCATGAACAAAAAACAGTAACTTTCAGAAACATTCTAAATCAAAATTCTTACCGAACATCATCACGTGTCTTTTCACCTCGCATGGTGTAGCTCTGACGCGGGACAAGTCCAGCAAACGCGGGGTTAATACCTTCTTGTGGAGTCTTGACAGTGAAAACTGAAACATCCTTGTCTGTGACAGAACCATAGCCGAGAACAAGAGAGAGATGCAAACGAGAAGCGATCTCTGAACCCGGCTGAGCCATTTTCATGATACTACCAATCAAGGAGTCGAGCATTGCCATGTTATCAACACCTATATGCACAAAAACCGAGTCGTATAGGCTCACATCCAAGCATTTTCCTCCTTCGAATCCAAGCAGCCTTAAGAACTCAGATGCTGCGGCGTCAGAAGGAAGGGAATCACTCTTTTGGCATATTTCACTAAGGTGTAATACATCTAAGCCAATCAGTTTTCCGAAAGAAGACACAGTAGAACTGTCTGTTACTAGAGCAGCCTTGAGTCCCATAAATCTGCACCATAATATATGTGTCAGTGAAGCATTAATGTAAAAACTAGCATCATCATCCGGATTGTTACCGGCCAATGCCATTGAATATCGAAAAAGAGTTTATAAAAAAAGCTAAGCAGATGAGAGAAAAGATAAAACCTTTGAGACAAAGTTGAGATTTGATGTTCACTTCCCTTAGTATTAAATCCACTCTGTTAACAAGAAAACAAACAAAGCATGGATTGCTTAGCCTATACTCTCTCATGGATACAAGTATGTAAACACATGTATCAATAGTGTTGATTATATCTGTCTTTAAACACAAGTTAAGTAATTGATTTTAACAGAGAGTAAAGAAGATATGTATCTCACAGCTATAGAATAAGCTTCTGAAGCATCCAGCAAATAGGAAAACTCTCGAACTATCCTTTCCTTCTCTGTCTCTGCAGCAATTGAATAACACACACACACCATATAGTAAATATCCAGTAGCAGAATATAACAAAGCGCAGGCAATGTAACACAAACGTGATTTCAAAACATCTTTTGTACTACTAATGCTGACCAGTGAGATCAAATATAAGAGAAGACTCAAGTGATGTAAGAAAAAGTCTCAAAAGCAATCCAAACGGATCATTCCCAAGTGCCTCATAAAAATCAAGGTCTGATCCAGCTCAATTCTGATTCAACATTAGTCCTAATCAAAGGATCGCCAACACAATCCAGTATACCGACTATGACCGAAACTGTTTGACGAATCAACGAAAGGAATAGAGAGAGAGAGACCTGGAGGAGCATGAGGGAGGCTCAAGAAGCCGCAGCTAGCGACGGAAGCGAGTGAATGGATGTGAGTATTTGACGAGTCGACGAATCGAGCCAAGCCATCTCCGTACAGAACAAGTGCTCTGCTTGGTTTGTCCGCCATTCTTTGTCTAAAAGCTCGAGGAGAGGAATCGATTGTGGGGGGGAGAGAGAGAGAGAGAGAGAGAGAGAGAGAGGGGAATAACAAATATGTAATATATATATATATTGTTGTTAAGAATAAAATTCTGTTAAAAATATTTAAATTTTGATTATTACTAATTATTTTCCACAATTTTAATTAATTAAAAATTAATAAATATAATTAATGTTTTCAAAAATTTACAATTAACCATAGGCTAAAGAATCTATTAAACAATAAAAAGATGTATTTTTGAATATAATGGGGAGACTTTCCATAAATAATTTATTCAACAGAATATACAGACATAAACAAGAACAGCTACCACAAAATTTTCAAAAACATAAAACATCTGTATCCCTGTCTATATCTACAGCTTCAATCATAACACAAAGAAGAGCATCTCAAACTCCAAACAATGTCGATTTTTTAATGTATAATGTATAATATATGCTGCAATAATTTCTATAGCACAAGAGGAGGATGAGGGAGTGTCATAGGGCGAGTCTTGTCTTAATGGGCTTCAGCTTCAACCCCATGTTTTCAGGGGAGAGAAGCTCAGGCGAGATTCTCGTCGGGCTCAAAGGACTTCTCGGGCTTACGCTCTGTGCTGGTCGATACAAACCATATCCCATCAGAAAGTATTCCATTGGTATTACCATCGCCTGCGGCTGCTCTTCTGTCACCAACGACCCGCTTCCTTGTACCTCGACTAGTGCACCGTATCGTCTGTCTAGTTTTGTGGTCATGTGAACGGCTTCCGAGTGGTAAGCAGAGTTTTCACCGATGAATATTAGAGTTCTGCATTGCAGTTTCCTTAACCCTTCGCTAAGATCCACTCTCCTGTGTATTCACACAACACCAAACCAATATATATAAGATACTGTTTTTCAGCTTAGTAATGAAAACAAAAGAGAGGAACGATGATAACTACCCGTTGATTGCCTCAAGGTATCTCCATACATTTGTACTCTGCCGCTCGCTAAGTAACTGCAAATTTTATTTCCAAAAATGTCAGAGAGTTGCAAAAGATAAAAGAGAGAGAAGAAAGGTATTCACTAACTCTTCTGCATTCTTGAACAATATCTGATTCTGGAACTTGAGCATTACCACGAACTTCCTATTGATAACATATGTCAAAACCATATCATTTGTCTGATGCATTTGTAGTAATGCAAAACACACTATTTATAAGAAACCTTATAGTACCATGAGAAGTGAGATTATACCTTGCTGAAGTACCGTTTTAGTAACAGTTCTTTAACCACTCCGCACATGCCATAGTAGTAAAGTAAATTAGACATAACCTGCATAAAATTTATGGTGGTATGAGAATCAGATAAACAAGGTCATAACTACATATGAAAAGAGGACATATTGAAATAAACCTTATTGCACAACCATTCGGACCAAGAAGGCGCTTGGCACAGTGGAGAGACGAGTATTAATCCCAGAACTCTCTGCCTGTACTTCATCTGGAATAAATAAAGTTTTCAAGGAAAATTAAAAACCGGATGTCAAACAGAATCATATGCTTAAGAGAGGTACTGTCACTGTCGAATCATCACAGATACTTACAGCAAATAAGGTCAGAATGTAAGCTCCAGCTGTGACACCCATACACATCACTGCACCAAGTCTGGTTAAGAGCCAATAAGCAATAAAGTTAAAAAGAAATTTAGAAAAAAAAAGGTAACACTCACAAATAAAACTTATGTGAATATTTACCCGAAATAGTTAAGAACCTCGACTATCTGGTCAGCTAAGTCATCAGCTGAGAGCAAAGGAGCATCAACACCGATCACTGGAGCTCCCAACTGCAATGACTCTTGAAGAAAGCGTTGTAATAAGGGATATGAATTGCACTATAAAAAAAAAAGGAATGTCATAGCAGTTAAACATGAGTTACCAACCTCATGGCCAATAGGACTGATGTGATATATGCAAAAGTTGTGGAGCAACAAGGAACTAGCTTCTGGACAAAACAACAACCCTTGAAAAGAGAACATATCTGCAACAAGACAAACATAATATATTACAAACTAGCACAAATTCAAAAGTTTCAGTTTTCTAATCATGTATAGCTTAAATACTTAAATGAAGGCTTATTCGACAAGTAGAGAGATGAAGAAGTAAGTATATAGCTTACAATTAAGAGCAACATCAGGATATGTAATAAGAGCAGGTTTATCAGGATCTCCACAAACGGCAACACATACCGGGCCATAGGTAGTCTCCACAAGGTGTTCCTATGAAAGTAGAATTTAATACAGTGAGCAATTACTCTATGAAATAAATGAATATTGCATAGATTAGGACCACATACACCTATAAAGTTCATTCCCCTTGTGATATTATTTACTTGATTAGGAAAAATACAAATCATTTTTTTAAAGAGTACCAACGCTTCCCATCAAAATCATATACTCATAACCAGCGAATACGGATACATTAAAAGGGATCATACAAAAAGTAACATAAGAACCCAAAACAATGAAAATGAAGTGATTCAAGAAAGACATGCACTGGAGAAAACATGAAAATGACCAGACCCAAAGCAGAGAATCAACTAACCAGATGATCAGACAACACCATTTCGATATATTACAAACACAGCAAAATCATCATTCCAGTTTCAGCTCCAAAAAGAATAATGAAACATTCCTCAGCCTTTGTTCTATCACATAACGATTCCAGAAAATTGCTAAGAGCCTAAAACCTCTTCTCATAATCTAAACTACAATAGAGTACAATAATAATAATAATAAATAATGGATAAATAATAACTTTAATAAAGCAGCTCAAAGAATGCAGAAAGAAAAAAAAATCAATAAACTACCATTTCTCCTATCGTGTTCTTCCCGTAACATAAACCAAACAGAACACACAGAAGCTCGTAAGATGATTTTACCTGTCCTCCAAGAGACATTGCATCCATATCAATGGAGACAGAACCGCTTGAATCCCCCATCTCTCTCTCTCTCTCTATCTATCTCTCTCCTCTGTATATTTTCAAAATAAGCTGAGTTTTATCTATCTTTCCATGGCCTTCTCTCTCTCTTCTCTTCTCTTCTCTCTCTCACAAAAACGATGTTTCTGTTTATAAATAGAAGACTTGCGACTTAAATATTTTTTAAAAAAAAAAATTAACAGAAAACTCGTTACGCGACCCGTACTGAGTCACCGACGGTCGACTCGGGTTTTAATGTAGGACGGACCTGCATAAAAATATAAAATCACAGGGACTCCTTAACTAGATACCATGATCAACTTAACCTTGGTTAATGGACCGACAGTTTTTTATTCCTCTTCTATATTTTACAATTTCGCTCCCTATAGTTTCTCAATCATTCCAATTGATCCCACGCTCTTTTTACAGTACTCTATTAACCCAAAACATGTCGGCTACCTCCTTTTTTACTCTTTTTCTGTTATATTTTATGGACACGTATGTGTACCTTATTATATTTTCATCAGAAAATTATTATAGAACTTTATGAATATGAAGAATGAGTTGAATTAAGAGAGTAAAAAACTTTCTCTTCGAATGGAGGGGCGATAGTGATACATATAATAGTAAAGGGGCCAAAATAAAGAATCGTGGTTTTAGAGAAAAAAAGTGCGCGTACTGTTGACTTTTGACTAAATTAGTTTTGGACGGGACACGGTGTACCCAGGAGACAGGATGATGAATCCTCAGCCGTTGGATTTTAACTTATTTTTGTCGTGTTTCCTTTTATGTTTAGTCTTCTCTCCCCCCTATTGTGAAATATGAACACCGTGTGGTGGTTGCCCAAAAAAAAAAGAACACCGTGTGGTTTGCTATAGCAAAAAACGGGGCCCATTGCATTGGAGAGTGAGAACACACATGTCGTTTTCTTGTCGAGTTGGTATGTGTCAATTGCACCCAACAAGAGAGTAAAACCATAAGTCCCTTTTGCTTAATTTTAAATCTGGCCAAAACTTTGAATTTTCCTTGTTTTTTTTTTTGGCATTAGAATTTTCCTTGTTTATAGTTTCTTTTTTTCTTTGGTCGAGATTATAATTTTCCTTTTCACAATTTTCAAATTTCCTTTATTATAACTCATTTCACCATATCTGAGCATCATTATTAAGTTGACCGTGAGATAAAAATATTTAAAAAAAACAAAGACATTTATATCAGTTTTTAATGATCGGAAAATATTTAAAAGCTAAGATTTATGGGGATCCAGCTTTTAAACATGTAAAAACGTAGTAAATGGAGTATTCTATAGAATGGAAGAATCCGTATCTATTAAACTTCATTTGATTGATTGATTTATTTACTTTCTCGGAATCGTAGGATATTGACTGATTGATATAGCAAGCACACAATCTTTATTACGGAGTAATAAATACTCATTTATTTTAATCGTGCTAGTTAAAGTTCATTGATTTATCAAACGTGTATTGACTTGAATGGTGGTAATGACAAACTCGATGGAAGATTCTCAATCACATTGTGTTTCTGC
Organism: Brassica juncea; assembly: GCA_018703725.1. Classification (NCBI taxonomy): domain Eukaryota; kingdom Viridiplantae; phylum Streptophyta; class Magnoliopsida; order Brassicales; family Brassicaceae; genus Brassica; species Brassica juncea. The sequence goes on from CM031942.1 coordinate 68,537,490, forward strand.
TTATGACGTTTTTTCTATTCTATATTCTTATTTTCAAATTGTATGATTGATTGCAACGCAACAACTTAAGTCACATTTAAAAGTTTGTTTAATTTAATATCTAGAGTTCAAAAGGGTGACGAATTCTAAATGAAAAGCTCACTAGTCACCGAATTAATGTACCTATATTTTATTTTCTAAGTAATAATTACATATTAGTGTCATTGCAACTCTTATCACCAGCTTTTGTTTTCATATATAATTCTTTTTATCTTATGCTTTCCACGGAAATATTTTAATGATTAACCCACCAAACATGTTTCTTAATCTTTACATTTAGGATACATTTTAATATATACGTTCCTATCATCAGATGATGTAATGATCACCTATAAGGCTTGGAAATCATGTATTTTAGTGTATGTTCATTTTTCTTCTTTCTAGAGTACATGTTCAATTTCTATTATAACATATTGTTATTTGATTAACAATTAACATTCTCAACTGACAGATGGAGTTGTGGAAATAATGATTTGAAATAGTCTATGATAAATTAAGAATATAGTATAAAAGTCGGTTATTTATTTATGGGGTCTTTTGATTTCGATCTATCGGTCACACTGCTGATGTCAAAAAATAATACTTATTTTTAATTATCTTCTAAAATGCCAGGCAGTTTCCTTGCATATGATATAGTTTTTTTTTTCCTAGCATAGTTTTGTATGAATATTGTTTTATTTAAAATAGAGAGGAGACTTCCGAATTCATTTAAGACTATATGTAGTTTTAAAGCGAAATCATGCAGTGGTTGTAGATGAATTAAGTGACAACAGTAACTGTTGCCCTAATTTCTGATTAAATGAGGGCACGTGTGACGCCATTACTCAACTTGAAAGCTTAACTTAAGATTTGGTTAATATTAAATAAATAAATAATTTTGTTGCTGTCTCCATCTCGCCACCATCACTCATCAATCTGATATACGAATCTTCTCATTATGTAGATATGCATATGCTTCTAAACGAAATCTTCGCCGACAATGTTTGTGTAGTAGATAGTAGTATATAGATACGTCAACACGCTGAAAGAAGGATGCTGTTTTGTAGTCAAATTGTGTAGAATATATCACCAAAAAGCATATTCAAAAGTTACATTGGTTTTGTTTCTTACATTATCTAGTGGCATTTCTTTGCTTTTAATCCAATTCATTACATCATGGCTATTGTCTTACATGGAAGTTGTTGCAAATGTTAACTACGTGTCCATCCGTAGAAACTTCCATTACTTCAAGTTTAGAAAGATGAGGCTAAAACATCCGTACTTCTCGAACTGAATCCAACATCAATACAAATTTAGAATATTCCTGAGATAGTTTTTCTTGTGTGTATTGTTATTTTTTACGTAAAGAAAGGGTTACCCTAGTTGTTTTGTCAATACTGGTTCATTCATACAAAAAATATTATAGAAAAGTTACCAAAAAACAATATTTATTATAGAATAAACCTAGAAATTTCATGTTGTCAAGCCATATCAAGGTATACTTTTTCAGCTTTCACAATCAAAGCTAGATCAACTTTATAGTTTTACTCATTTTACCACAACCAAAAGTAAACTCCATCATTACAAAAAAAAAAAAAAAATCCAAATCGCCTCTGAAATTGTGAATGTATAATTGTTCGGATAAAAGCTCATAAACGAGCACATGAAGGCCCATTAACATTAACACTGACATTGACAGGGCAATGCAATGATAAAAAACAACAAAGCCCAAGAATTGAGTTGATGGAAGCTCCTTGTTACAAAACATTTCCAGCAGTAGCAGAAGTCCTGTAGCAGTGTGTTGAAGACCATGTTCATGCACCGGCTGGTTTCCTCTTAATTTTTTTATCTTTCCTGAGACAAGTTTTGAGTACCAAGCAAAACTAGCTAGTAACTGAAGTAATTACTTTTAATTCCAATAACTATATGCACAGTGGCGGAGGCAGGTTAATCTTTCACTAGGGTCAATTTCATAAATTGCATATGTTATGTGGGTCAATAAATCAAATTTGTATTACTATCTCAGTGTTTTTACTCCAAATACAGGTAAAAAAACAATTTCTAGAATACCATGTGGGTCATGTGACCCCCCTCACAAAGGTGTGGCTCCGCCACTGTATATGCATAGCATACATTAGAAAATAACAAATATAATCTTTTGACCATTTTTCTTTAAAGGTATTTTTCCAAAAACGAAATTTTATTTATCTCTCTAATCTCTCTGCCTTCTCTCTAGATTTTTTTCACCTTGAATAGTATTTCCGACCGATGGAGTGGGCTTCCACAACTATTGTCAGTTCGGTTTGTGTTTTTTTTTTCTTTTCTTATTTGCATGTCTTTTGAGAGGGAGAGAACTGACCGGAATTCTGACTCATGAATGTGGAGGCTTCTACAGTTTCGTCGTCACCGACTTTCGACTAAAACTCCGACGTCTTTTTCCTTGAAGATGAAGGTGGTTTGGCTCTTTGGAATTCGGCTTTATTGCCGATTTGTGGGATATTTCTGTTTTTTTAGAGCTGGTGGTTTGATGTAGTGGATGAGATCTCATCGCTGGACGATTGAAGCTCTCCGATGGATGGTGGTTCCGATTTGTGAGATGAAGGCGCATACCTTGAAGATGATAGGTTCGTTGACAGTGATCCTGTTTCTACTAGGATCCTATGAATAGCGGTATGATCTTCTCCGGTTAGAATTGATAGTGGAGAGATCTTTGAATAGGTTCCTGTTTCCGGTGTGCTTCCGGTGGAACGCCGATTAGGTCTCTGGAAGTGATTCATCAGGTCAAGACGTGGCGGTTCTTGTGACGCGTGTTTCCTCGTTGTTGAGGGTTTAACACGTGTCCTATCCATGCTAAACTTTCGACGCGTGGATCTTGTGGTGTCTCTTCTGTTAGGGTTTCAGTTTGATGGACTTATGGTCTAAGTGTTAGTTTTAATATCTCAATATGTTTTGTTTCAAAAAAAAAAAAAATCTCAATATGTTTTGAGTTTTCTGTGTTTGTAAAATGTATGGGATTTGTATCTTTTGGGCTTCAATCCTTTAATAAATATCAGATGGCAAAAAAAATAAAACAAATATAATCTTTTGACCCAGAAAAAAACAAACAAATATAATCTAATGGTCTTAAATTAACCCAAAACAATTACTAAAAATTACTGTAAAAAGTTTTTTAAAAAAGGTGAAAAAGATGGTAATATAAATAGTTTATCTACCTGCTTTTAGTAAATGTTTCAAGAGTCGCCTGGTTATATATCACAACTCCACGACGAAAGAAAAATAAAAACTAACAATCAATGGCCATGATCACGCGCAACACCGCCACGCGCCTCCCTCTCCTCCTCCAATCTCAACGCTCCGCCGCATCGGTCTCTCACCACATCCACACATCCCTACCCGCTCTCTCCCCCTCGACCTCACCGACTTCCTACACCAGACCAGGTCCTCCTTCCACCTCATCTCCTCCTCCTCCGCCGGGTCTCTCGAAGACGGCGGAGTTCGTGATCTCCAAGGTCGACGATCTCATGAACTGGGCTCGCAGGGGATCGATCTGGCCCATGACCTTCGGCCTCGCATGCTGCGCCGTGGAGATGATGCACACCGGTGCCGCTCGCTACGATCTCGACCGGTTCGGTATCATCTTCAGGCCTAGTCCTCGTCAATCGGATTGTATGATTGTCGCCGGGACGCTTACGAACAAGATGGCTCCGGCTCTTCGCAAGTACGCCTCTCTCAGTCTCTCTCCCTGGAAGATTTGTTCGTTATCTTCGTTTGTGTTGATAGGCGAGTACAATTAGGGTATCAGGAGATTGTGATTGGGTGATTTAGGTTTGAATTATCTCTTTCCCGGTTTGATTTGTGTCAAATTGAGAGTTTCTGTGTGGATATAATTCTGAATTGGTGAGCCATATGGTTCGTTATCATTGTGTAGCGCACATTTGTTGAAACTTTGGTTCATATTCATGAGCATACAGAGATGAAGAGACTATGCAGGAGTGGTATCTCGTTTTCATGTAATCTCTGTGGTTTGTCTTTTGTGTGGGAGATAAAGATTTCAGATTATCTAGCTTTGGGGAAAACAATGTGTTAGTGTTGGCTATTATGGGTGGGTTTAGCAAAACTTGGTTTTACTAATTAGATATTGGAGATTCGTTGTTATTATGTTTTGTTTGAAGTAATTAGTAGCTCCTTTGCTTGCTTGCTTGCTTGGTTGTAATTTAGACCTGGTGTCCATTTTATTGCGAGGTGTGTTGTTGATGGAAAATTGATATCTGACACACACGCTTGATAAGCTTCCTTATTTTTTGGTAGGCAGCTGATCTCATATACTAATGATGTTTTTAGGCACCAGACACTAGAGATAGAAAATATCCCTAGTTAATCTACTAGCCACAACTCACAAGTCACAAGGAACCACGGGTTCTCAAAACATGAGCAACCTTCTGATGCATTTGAGAGATGTTTGATAGCTTTATAAGTTGTTGGTCTTTATTAGCGCTTATGCTGAATAAATTATTAATGATACAAGTAGTTTTTAGGTATAAAACTCTCTTCAAAGGACCCACAAAACAGTCTTGAATCTGGCCGAAGTCTTCTTTGTGGATCAATTCAAATGTTTTAAAGCTGTTGCTCTTGTTTATCCTGTTTAGAGAAGTTTCTAGTTTTTCTAATATCTGGAAACAATGAGACAGGGTTTATGACCAAATGCCGGAGCCAAGGTGGGTGATTTCGATGGGAAGCTGCGCCAACGGAGGTGGATACTACCACTACTCCTACTCCGTGGTTCGAGGCTGTGACAGAATAGTGCCAGTAGACATCTACGTCCCAGGGTGCCCACCAACGGCCGAAGCTTTGCTCTATGGACTCCTCCAGCTTCAGAAGAAAATCAACAGGCGCAAGGATTTCTTGCACTGGTGGAACAAGTGATCATTCACATCCTCCTTCCAATGCCAAAGCAAGTTTTGTTTTGTTTCTTTGGTCGTGGTGGAACAAGCTTCAGACGATTGTTACCAAAAGTTTGGGGCTAAATAAAACCTGGACGTTTCAATTGCTTTGTTTCTTTGGTCGTGGAGATTGCCATGTGAAAGAGTGAACTTCTAAGTTTATTTGTGGAAACTTAAATAAACATAAGATCCTGTTGTCTGAGAGTTCTTTTTGTTACATCTTATCAGTTTATCAGCTAAGATTCTTCTAAGATGTGTTGTAAACTAATTTATGCATAGACTAGCCAGTGGGCCTAAAGAAGCAGCCCGTTTATTTAATTTAATTTTATTTTCTTAATAAGGCCGTTAGTTAGGCCCATAACAAACCTATAGAAAATCTATAAATACCAATCGGCTACTCTTTCTCTTCCCGAAAAAGAGAGAGATCTTCGAGCCAGCGATACAGTTTTGTTAACAATCAGTAATCGATCTTCGTCTTCACTGAGAAATACGTAAGCAATGTCTAACGATCACAAGAAAAGACTTGAGGCTAGGTAATACGATCGATTCTTCTTTGTAATTCTTCTTTAACCATCAGTTTACTGGATTACTCTTTAACTGTGTTGTTTATTTATTTCCATGGATTCTCAGATTAGAGTGGGAAGGTTTCGTCGAGACGAAGATCAAAAGTGATGGAAATTGCCAGGTAATAATACAATCAATGTTTTCTAAATCCTTTATCATCATCATCAGCTTTCTCATGATTGTATATTTTTGAATTCTGTTAACAGTTTAGCTCTTTAGCGGATCAACTCTTCAAGTGCCCGGAGTATCATGAGAAAGTTCGAGAAAGAATAGTGAAACAGGTATCATCAATCTTAGAAACTTGTTTCAATTTTGTTAACATGGACCTGACTCTCGTGATGTTGTTATATGAACACTTTTCAGCTTAAAACGTGTCCAAAAATTTACAGAGAGTTTGTTGAGATGGACTCGAGTAAAAAAAGAAGAAACGATCTTCCCAAGGACTACTCCGAGTATGTCAAGAACATGTCCAAGAACGGCGTGTGGGGCGATAGCGTCACGCTGCAGGCAGCTGCTGATACGGTTTAACTTCTATAGTCTCTTCACTTTTTGACTTTTTATTCTCTTCGCTCGTGTTAGTTTAATGAACGAGTGTATTCGCTATTATGCAGTTTGGGGTGAAGATAGTGGTCATTACATCGGAAAAAGAAGTAGCTTCCATGGAGATTGTTCCCAAGTGTTTGACCCTCGAGAGAGTTGTTTACTTGAGCTATTTGGCTGGGGTCCATTACAACTCCATCTACCTAAAAGGTTGGTTAATCTTCTTCTTGTTCTCTAGAGCATACCGTGACTAATCTTTCTTCTCCATGAGTCTTATTCTTTATCTTGTTGGTTTGTTTCAGGTTCAGAGACTGATACTGCTCCCATGGAGCTTCCGGGGAAGACTAAGAACAAGAATACGAATAAGAGTGAGAATAACAAAGACATGGAGCCACAAGGCAAGAATAAGAATGACAAGGACAAGAACAAGGACAGAAACAAGAGGAAGAATAAATAGCTACAGATACCTTACTGTTCCCTTGATTTGTTTCAAACGCAAATAATCCACGTTTCGGCTTGTAGAGGTTGTTTTTTTCATTGGGGAACAAAATGTAAACGAGACAAAAAAAGGGTTTATAGCCTAACTTTGCTGCTGCTTTGACAGTTGAGAGCATAATGAGCTATGCAATCTTTTGAATGGCGATAATGAAGAAACGTATTGGAACATACATAAAAAAAAGCTGGATAATCCATTTTTCTTTTTTGATCAAAAAGCTGAATCCATCATTATTCGTAACATTACACTGTTCAATATATATGACGCAAGGCCAAGCAAGTCATCACTAAAAGAAAAACACTCAAAGATTTTGTTTAAGAGCGTAAGAGCAACTCTCTTTTTTTGGTAATATGATTACTGAGGTGGTGCTAATGCTTTTTGAGAGCATTCATCTTGTCCCTGAGGTAATAAAGTTTCGCTCTTCTTACCCTCTTCTTGTCCAACACCTTAATCTCCCTCAGGTTTGGAGAATACCTGTCATCAAAATACCCATATCAGCGGTTTTTTCTCATAATATGAGAGGCCTTTTGCGCATATGCTATATGAGGCTCTAAGAATGTACATCCACCATCTTTGCCTTTAGCCCAGGAGATAAAGAGGGCGCAAGAGACAGGCCAAAAGGTTGAAATACTTACAAAGGGAACATGGATTCGACTCCCACTCCAGCCACAAGCCTTCTAATCCTAAACGTTGAGTTAAGACCAGCATTACGCCTTGCTATGACAATGCCCTTTACGATTGAAACACGTCTCTTGTTCTCAGGCACTTCCTGTTTCAAACAACAGAAACCCAATCAAACAAAGTCTATTGAAAGGTTTGATCCTTTCGATGGTATCGAGTTTCAGTAGTATTTACCACTTTCAGTTGCACAATGTAACCGGGCCTTATCTCCGGTATCTCTCTACGAGTTCTCACTTCCTCCACAGCCTCCTTGTCTACAATCTGCAGAAGAAGATTGTGACTTTTTGTAAACATGACAGTGATTTATCCAAGACACAATCGTCAAAAAGTTGGAGTTGGTACCTGCATGATATGCTTGGCGGTTTTATCAAGCCGCTTGAACTTGATTCTTGGAGGCGCATCAGGAGCTGACACAGTGAATCCTTGAGGAACAGACTGAACAGAATCTCCACTTGTGGAAAAGCACCTCGATGAATAAGTAAAGTTTTGTCTCTGCCAAACATTTTGCCAATCACCATTTCAAATTCAGAGAGTGTCTCAGACACAAAGAAGATCATTCAAAAAAAAAAAAAAAAACACAAAGAAGCCCAAAACTAAAGGCCACTGTGACACAAACATCCAGGAAAGCTATAAAGCAGAACAATTTCTGAGAAAGCATAAAACTTTGAAGAAACAAAAGCACGAAACTGGTCCCTATGCATCTACATAACCTTTACTACCAAACGAGATAGGACCAAGAGAAACAGCAAACAACTTAAGAAAATAAACAAAAAGAGATGATGCTTGTGACAATGAAGCATTTTACTCTCTCAGTTTCACATAATGATCATCAACTTCTATCTTGTGATTACCATAGCGAACAAAAGCCCCCACATAAATAATCTGAGCTAAATTCAAATGTGAAAGTCGAAATCTAATGAATCTAGCAGGCAAGGAGACTACTCATCAGTGTTCAGCAAGACGAACCCAATAGCAAAGTTTCTTCCTTTTACACACAACCCAATTGGAATAAGATCTCTATTGACAACTAATCATCCACTACATTTCTACATTTCGAGAAGGATATCAATACACCATGATTAGCTGAAAACGAAGGATAATAGTGGCTTACGGAAGAGAAAGAAGCCGACTTTGCCAACGAGCTAATGAGATAGGACGCTGGTGAATCGAAAGCTCTGGTGGAACGGAATGAATCAAACCCTCCTACCTTCCTCGATTCATCATTATCAGACAAGCTTGCAGAAGAAGACGAAGAGAACCGGGGAAGAGTGTTGGAGATGGAGAAACGGTGCCTCTGAAGCAACCTTGTACTGCTGCTTCGAATCGATTGCATCTTCTCCTCACTCGATCCAATGTCCCGAAGTAATCCAAATCTGTTAGTTTGGAAGTTTTACAGCGGAGTTTGAGCTTAGCCCAAAAATGTGAGAGCTTAACAAAAACCCTCGCCATCTTCTTCAGGGTTCCTTTTTTTTTTATTGGTAATTTGCATATGAAGCCCTGATGTTTTATGTTTTACGTCAAATGAACCCTTTATTTTTTTCTCTCTCTCTTCATTCGTATTTTTTATGTGCCCTGACTGATTTGTGTTTAAGGTTGATTGTAGAAACAGGGTGATCAAATCACATTATTTAGCAATTACAAGTTACAGCACGTTATTGTTTTTTTTTGCCACATCCAAACAACTAACTAACAGTTGATTATTCTTCACCATCTGGAAAAAAATGCTTGAACTTTCTGATTTTTCTTCAAAGAAAAAAAGTCATCAACTTTTCCTATCAACAAATAAATTCCAAACTATCTTTTTCTCAATTCCATTAAGGGAGCGCTGAATCCGTTAATAACGGTTTCTTTTGCTGTCTTTGTCTTATGACGAGAACAAAAAACACGTTTCTGTAGCCAAAAAGTCATATACTTCAATTGAGTTTACACGCAAAATGTGCTGTTCTTACAAAATCGACCGCAAATTTTTCAAAACATATGTCGGATTCATATCACTAAATGGGCACTGTAGCTCTGACTCATTCTGAAACTCTATGGAATTTTTAAAAGCCGGATGTTGCTAGCTCAAAGCAAATTTGAACCATGCACCGGCTATTGAACATTGGAGCGTTACAATTTTGAAGAAGTGTGTGTATTGATTTTTGTATCACATGGTTTATCTATTAACTTTTCTTGTATTTAAGTTTAGCTTAGAACATATTCTTATTCCGTTTCCACCAAAATATAAGCCGCTCACATTTATTCAGATTATAATCAAATTTTCTAGTTAAGTTTCGATCATGTGATTTGAATAACTAAGTAGTTAAGCTTGATTAACGATTTTAAGCAAAAGAAGGAGAAGAACAATCTGAGAATCATCCATAGATAGAATAATAATATTAATCATATCATATAAAAAACCAATATCGCAAAATGGTCTAGAAATCACAAAGCCAATATCATGAATAATAATAAAGCTATAAAAATCTCAAAAACAATATATCTCTGTACGAATCAACCATCACAAAGGACTTAGATCCGAAGAGCAGAGCCGAAAACAAGAGCCGCCACGGCTACAACACCAGCTGAGACGATGGAAGGAGAGAAGGCACCAGATCCAGAGGTAGGGCTTGGCGCTGGAGACTCAGACTGAGCCGAAGCGACGGTGGCGACGACGGAGACGATCACCGCGACGAGAGCAACGACGGAAGCCTTTGAGATCGCCATTTCAGAGTTTTCTAGAGAGAGATAGAGAAGGAGGCTAGGGTTTTTGTTGATTCGAAATGTTTAAAGCTCTGAAAGTTTTTTTTTTTTGTAAAAATTAGCAGTGGGAGGAGGCGTATATAAAGAGGTTTGAGCATACGCGGAGCTGTCCGGTTTAGCTGGGTTTAGGTAACCGGACTTTCCAGCATTCGCAATTACAGCTGGTCCATCTGCGGGTCCCGCGAGTGAATGACGATCAACGGTTCTTATTCTTCCAACGTGTTTACTACGACGCCGTTCTAACCTATGTGCCGTCTTTTGAACGCTGCGTGTGCATCTAACTCGAAAGAAAGGCACAACGGTCGGTCAGATTGTTGTTTGGCGCGTGGAAAATGTGATGAGCCGTCCATTTTTTTAATTTTTCTTTACGCGGTTCCGTGAAGGAAACGGCTAACATGCGCATATTTGTATGACTCTGTTGGAGAGAGTGGGAATCACATTGGTAATATGATACAGTCCTTAATTTCTCCAAGCGATGTTGAGTTTTTCATTACATTTCAGGGAGTTTTATAAACTTCGTGATTGTATGTTCTATTTTTGTGATCAGGAGATTAATAACGAATTTCCCATAATTACCATTTTTGTTCAAAGTAAAAACAGCATTTAAAACGTATACGTTTTGGTTTCGTCAACCTTTTGAATAAAATGCAAGATTAGTTGAACAGATGGAACATTTATCCTTTTTGTGTTTGGTGAACATCAGTTTGAAGGACAAAAACTACTTTCTTCGTTAGCTTTCAATAAGCTGGTGGATTCTCTTGAATTTCTATATATTCTAATAAACCACAGGTTATACGTTGTAAACAATAACAAATAAATCAATAGACAATTATTGCATTCTTTCTGTATCAAAATAAAATAAATACTAGCCTGCTGAAACCTTTTTAAACAACTTTAATGAGTTTTGCCCATTCGATTGTTTTCTTTATTAAGGGAAAGACAGATGTTACGAGTTGGCAGGCTCTTGATGGATTTGAGAGGTTTCCGTAGGTGTAAAAGTGTGTCTACACCTGGCTGTGTTCTGTTCCCATTGCCACTATTGCACAAGTAATTAAAGTATTTACATTCAAACCAAACAAAACCTTGGTCGGTAAGCAACTTTACTTCTACTTTTTAAGAATCATAAAGGAAACGAGTTTGGAGACAAGAGTCTTCCCTAGTAGGATCATGCTTAACTTCCAAACTAGTATAAGAACAAACAAAATTAAAATGATATTGCCGTAATATATCTCTAAAATCCCAGAATCTTGGGAGCAATGCGAAGCAACGGCACTAGAGCACTAGGAGCAAACTTCCTAGCAAAGAGATAACACACAGAAGTGTTACGACCATTGTAAGTGCAGTTCGTACCATCAAATATCTTTTCAAAAAACTTCTCTGTAACGTCCCATTCCCCGAACGTAGCCGGGTGGGGCCCGCCTCTAGACCAGTCCGTCCACGTCACGCTCCGGTTAGCCAAGGCCGTCGGTTTCTCAATAGTCAGCATCGTAGGGAAATAATGCTCATCCGAATAGCAAGCGGGTCTACAAAACTCTCTGAATTTCGGATAATACAATGCGTCTTCGACGATGGTAGCTGCCAGGTCCCGGTCCACCTCAAACCATTGCGGCCCTTTTCGCCATTTGGTGATGGGAACTTCGGGTTCCATGTTCTCGTTGTAGCGGCCTCGACCGAAGGGTCCAGGGTCGTCAACAGCACCCATGAAACTGTGCTCTGATTGGCTTAAGTAGGTGTAGATCGTTGTGAAGTTGTAGAGTGGGATGCATGACTCTGAGACGAGAACAAACCATTCGTTGGAGATGTCTAGCAGCGCGTTGGCGAGAAGCCGCTTCTCTGCATCGCACATGGTCATTCTCCCCCATTCTGCAACCTACACACAATGATGTAGATATCCAAATCAACAATCATATACACAACCAACTAACTTAGAAGTGACCAGAATAACTACTAGAAAGTTTACAAAACGTTACTAAAGAGACCGTACCTGACTCGGTATCTGCCTCTTGTAGAAAACAGAATCAGCTGGAAACTTGGCTGTATAAGATGGATCCGGATGAACGTAAACCGAGTAAAGCCCCTCGTGACCCTTCAAGAACCTCTCCCAGAGCGAAGCGAGTGGCAAGGGACCTTTAGTCAAGAACATAAACGCGATCTTTGGAACCCTTTTGAACGGATATCCTTTTCTCCGAGGCCAGAAGGAAGCTCGCCAGAGAAGCTCCTCATCGGTCATATTATGCATCAGAACTCCAAGAGGAGGTTGTATCCGTCTACTTAAGCTGTTGGATTCATCCTCTTCGCGGCATGGGACAAAGGTGGAAGTGACTGTTGTTACTACGCTCTGTAGTCCAGTGTAGTTGATTGTAGATACACTGATGATGAAGATGGTAACCACAACGGCAAGAAAAAGACCTAGGATAAGAAGCAGTTTCGGTCTAAATGCCTTGTACTGTCCTGTCCTAACAGAGATTCCATTCTCTTTACCTTCTTCCAACTTTACAACTCTAGAGATAATCTGCATCCTTTTGAACACTATTATCAATCTACACACACTATATAAAGCAAATCCAAACACAATGATCCTAATTTACTTAGATCTTATCGCTAGTGACTGAAGGTAGCTTTGATTCAATCGCTATTTCTTCACCGGAATAGGCGAAGAGCGATCACCTTCGCAGGCGTCGGAGAGTTGATCTGAGAGGATTCTAAGCTAGTAGCTACTTGATGAAATCTAAGTGGAGGATAGTCCACGTGTCGAGTTTACAGGCAAAAAGAAATCAAGAGAATGAAATTGTGCGAAGATTAAGAGGAAAACACTGAGAAGTTAGGGATCTGTCTACTAGAAGCTTTGAGAGAGATGATAGAATCGAGAAGACAGACTTTGAAAAGTAAAAATGAAACGGTTTGGTCTTTTTGCTTTGACTGCTGTTCTGTTCTCGTGGTTTGAAATATAAAGTGAAAACGGTTTGGTCTTTTTGGCGTTGACTGCTGGTCTGTTCTCGTGGTTTGAAATATAAAGCGATTATTAAAATTTTATGTGGTTTTAATGTTTTTAAAATTTTTGAGTTAAACGAGGGCAATTAAAATTAATAGAATGCAAAAGACTCGTGGCGATATGAATGCAAAGAAAAAACAATCGAGGTCAACTATGCTAATAAATTGTATAAAATAATATTAATATTTTATCAAAGAAAAAGATTATTATTATCCCCTTAAGACGAGAGAATATTAGATAAGCACAAATTGAATTTTCATATATTAAAATGATTAAATAATTAGCTAAAATTTTTAAAATGGAAATGAAATCTCGAGTTTTTTAAAACTTAATAAAATCTTGTTAGAATATTTTTATATGGAATGTTATCTAAGATAAAAATAACAAAAAGAGAACAAAGGAAAAAAATGGAATGTGTTAAAAGATGAAAGGAAAGATATATGTAAATGCAAAGACTCATCCTAAATTCATGATAACAAAACGATAACACAGACATATACACTGTGCCGTAGCGACTAAGGGAGGGAAGAGGATTATGGATTCCGATGACTACTATATGGAATCTGGAGAGGAAGATATTTACAGCGACGGTGCAGATGATTACAGCGACGGTGATGATCATGGTTATGATAAAGATGAAACGGGTTTCCTTGTGGATGATGATGACGATTCCTCAATGATCTCCTCGCCTAGCTCCCATATAAATTATGTCGTTCTTAAGGAAGAAGATATACGTAGACAACAGGAGAGTGATATTGCACAAGTTTCCATGGTTTTCTCCATAAGCAAGGTCGAAGCTAGTGTTCTGCTTCTTCATTATCACTGGAATGTTGGTAAAGTTAATGATGAATGGTTTGCGGATGATAAGAGAGTTCGGACAAGTGCTGGCTTGGAAGGAGGATCTGTTGTTGTTCCATATTCTGAAGGCGGAAAAGTTGCTTGTGGAATATGCTTTGAATACTTCTGTCCTATAGATATTGAACCGATTGTGTGTGGTCATGTTTTCTGTTTTACATGCTGGACTAGTTACATCAGCATAGCCATCAACGATGGCCCAGGATGTTTGATGCAAAAATGCCCCGAGCCATCTTGTCCAGTTGCTGTTGGTCGAGACATGGTCGAGAAACTGGCGTCCTTTGAAGCAAAGGAAAAGTATGATAGGTATTTTCTTAGATCTTATGTGGAAGAAAACAAAAAGACTAAGTGGTGTCCTGCCCCAGGATGTGAGCATGCCATTGAGTTCTCTGCCACTGGGACTGGAAGAAACTATGATGTTTCATGCTTGTGTTCATATAGCTTCTGCTGGAAATGCACTGAAGACGCTCACCGTCCTGTGGATTGTGACACAGTTTCACTATGGATACGCAAGAACACCGCTGAAGCTGAAAATACCAAGTGGATACTCGACAATTCCAAGGCTTGTCCCAAGTGTAAGCGTCCAATTGAAAAGAACCATGGATGCATGCACATGACATGCACACCACCTTGCAGACATGAGTTTTGTTGGCTTTGCCTTGGCGCATGGTCGGAACACGAGGAAGGCACTCGCGTGCCTTATGCATGCAACCGGTATTCGAAGGCTAAGGCACAAGGACTGCATGATGAGGCTGAAATGAAGCGAGAGATGGCAAAGAACCCGCTTGAGAAATACACTCATTATTATGAGCGCTGGGCAGGCAATCAAACGTCGAGGCAAAAAGCTATTGGCGATCTGGAGAAGTTCCTATCGAAGGATATTGTGAAGCTTAGTGACAAACAAGGCATACCAGAAACTGAGCTCGGGTTCATCACAGATGCGTGGCTTCAGATCATTGAATGCAGAAGGGTGCTGAAATGGACGTATGCATACGGGTTCTATCTAATTGAATCTGAACAAGAAAAGAGACAGTTTTTCGAGTATATGCAAGGAGAGGCTGAGTCTGGTCTGGAGAGGCTCCACAAATGCGTAGAGAGGGATTCAAAGGTCTTTCAATATCCTGAAGACTCTCCAAAACAAGACTTCAAGGGTTTTCGGACAAAACTAACTACTTTGACCAGTGTAACCAAAACACACTTTGAGACTCTGGTGAAAGCTCTGGAGAATGATCTTTCTGATGTTGGATTCGCAAGCACCGTAGAGGTAACTACTTTAGCTCTTTGAATGACTTGCTCTGCTAGTACTTTGTCTATGAACCAAACCGGAGTCTCTTGTCTGAAATTTTATCCAATGTTTATGAACTTGTTTGATGTAATAAAGTTGTGAAACCTTTACTCACCAACTCTTTTTATTCAATAAGCATCCACATTTATTATCAAATTGGGTTTATATATAGATACCTTTTCTTTAAGTCAATTTCATTCGCATCTCGAACTTCTTCCCAAGAAGCAGCGCCAGTCTAGAAACCTCCACACTCATAAACTTGGGATCATCATCGTCCACAACCGTCTCAAGAAGAGAGATTCTTGTCCCCCTACATCTCTCACCTGTCCTAACCTCGTACGTTTTCAGGCTCTCCATGTTCTCAAACCCAACGAACGTCACTTTCCCGATGCTCCATTTCATCTTAGACGCGTACTCTGGGTTCACCACTTCTGATCTCAGTACCACGGATTTTCCGTTTACATTGCATCGGAACTTCACGAGGGTCCAGTCACGGTTCCCTCCTTCCTCTCCCATTTGTATGTTTTCGCCATCATCCAGAAATAGTTGGCCAGAGATGTTCTCAAGCTTGCTGGCTACAACTAGAAGCTCAAATGGTTTCGTTCTGGCTTCTCTAGTTGTCATTGCTTCTCCTTGCATAGCCACAATGCTACCTGTTACAAATAGTTAAAATCAAGTTCGGTTCAAGCTCAACTTCTTTATCAAATCGGGAAAACTAGTACTACCTTCTCGAACATGAACATTGACGTGATCGGCGGGAGTATCAAGTCTAACGTGCTTGCCAGAATTTCCACCGACGGCAAAGGAATAGTTGAACATATCGAACCAGTTTCCGGCGGGGAAATTGCATCGACGGACACTGTCCCTTGCTCCAGCGCTGGAGATATCATTATGCTTTTACCAATCAAGAACTGTGAACTGATCTCATAGGTGTTGGTGTCTCTAGGGAAGGAGAAGAAGAGCGGCCGTGCTATAGGCATACCGCTAACGTGAGCCTCGTACATTAGCGTGTAGAGATGTGGGAGGAGTCTCATACGAAGGCCGAGAACCTTTCTTGCAGAGGAAGCAACAGAATCCCATAGGTATAGTTCTTGTCTAGCAGTACCTATGGATGAATGATCTCTTGCAAAAGGGTAAAACGCTCCGAGCTGATAAGGTAAGAGCCAAAGTTAGGACATGAACTCAGTGAGAAAAAATCTGCAGTTTATGTCTCAGAATTAATCACTCTACCTGGATCCATCGACGACATAGTTCCTCGGTGGTATCATCTGCGAAACCACAGATATCAGCTCCAACCATTGGGATCCCGAACAGTCCGAAGTTGAGAATCCCCGGGATTGAGTAAGCCAAATCCTCCCATTTTGCAGCATTATCCCCGGTCCAATGAGCCGTGTATTTCCCCGAGCTTACGAACGTGGACCTCGACAAAAGAAACGGTCTCTTTCCCGTTATATCCTCCATAGCTTGGTGAGTGGCTTTAGCTTCCAAGAGTCCGTACAAGTTATGTGCATCGTATTCACTAACGTTTCCAAAATGGACAGATGTTGCGGGCACTGTCTTCTTATTTATAGAAGCTTTGCCCCCCAAGTTGTTAATCTTGTAAGGAGGATCATCGAGTGAAGATCCAGGGGTCATAGGTGAAGTTATGAAATTTGACAACTCATTCATGTCAAGCCACAGACCATCCAAAGGGAGAATTTGCAGGAACATTTTGATTTCGTTGCTCCAGTAAGTTGCAGCAGCTGGATTCAAGAAGTCAGGGTAGTACACTTTCCCAGGCCAAACCTCGCCCAGATAAGGCTCACCATCTCGTTTTATGAACACATCTGCTTCCATTCCTCTGTTATATGTCTCGTAAGAGGAGCTATTCACACCAATGCCTACAAGCAAAGCCCAAATTTTTTCATTTTCTTGAATCAATATGTTATAGACTCTAAGAGATAAGTATTAGAGTTTATACCTGGATCCAAGATCAACACGTACTTCTGACCATTCTTGTGAAGTGTATCCACGAACGATTTCATCTTGTCCTCAGGGAAGTTCACGGGGTCCAAAGTAAAGTCTTTGTAACCATCCATGTAGTCAATGTCTGTCCACATAACCTCAAGAAGTATTCCAGCTTTTGCATACCCATCCACCACAGATTCAAGGTCTGAGACATTGTTGTATCCATACCGACACTGATGAAATCCTACACCAAAAGTAAACCCCCAATAAAGTAAGTAATTATAGAAACATATTCATAGTAAAACAACATCTCAATTCAACTCCATCAGCAAGGTTAACACGTATCATTTTTTGTGACTAAGAACTTGAACCTGTGACCTCAGGTCCCTACCATTGTATCATCATTTTACAAGTGAAAATGTACAGAGAGCAAACAGCTCTTACCAAATGACCAGTAAGGCATAGGTGCAGATCTTCCAACAAACTCTGTATACTGATTCATCACCGCCTTCGGCGAAGGTTCGGCGAACACGTAGAGATCAACGATACCTCCAATCACGTTATACGTAATCCGACTCCCATCATACATCACATCCATTCCATTACTGTTCAGCAAGAGAACACCGTGACTCGTCCCCGCTTCAATGTGACCGTTCGATCCTCTCACATCCATGTAAAACGGATGCGATCCGTAGAGTTTAACATCCTTATTCTCGCTCCCGATGTCGGCGTTCCACAGAGTCATCGTCTCCCCGGGGATCAGCTTGAGCGATCGCTTCGTGTGCTCTCCGAAACCGTACAGACTCGATCGGGATTCCGGTAAGGCGGAGGATAGCTGGAGGAACTGGTCTTTGAAGACGAGGTAAGTGTTCGGATCCGATGGATCCGGCGACGCGTCGAAGAGGATGTCGCCGGAGGAGCGTCTGGAGACGGAGAAACCGAATGGCGTCGTGCTGTGGAGTGTGAAAATCAAGTTCGATGATAGATCTTCCAAGGTGTTGTTCTCCGTCGAGTTTCCGCCGTTTGCTTCCGTTAAGAAACGGCGAGGAGAGTGGTTTAGGGTGCGAGGGATAACGGTTTCCGGTATCTTCCATCTTTGTTGAGTAGAGTCTGTTACTCTGATTCTCAAACGCTCATTTGTCTCCAAGCTGTAACATATACTATTATATGTAAGTAAATATCTTATAATATACAAATAAGTAGATAGATTAGAGAGAGAAGATTATTATATGACCTGACATGAAGAGTAAGCGTTTGAACATCTGGTGCGTAGACTGACGATGGTTTGATCAGGTCAAGATTCGCCGTCGAGACCTTCTGGTTTGAGTCAACGGCCACTGATCTGACGACGTAGCCGTATCCAACTTGTGAGCTTCCATGGGAGGGTAGAGCTAAGCTCCAGAAGAAGAAGACAACGGTGAGGATTGTGGGTAACCACTGAGTAGGTGACATCTTGATTTTGGTTTCAGATTTTTTTTTCTCTTTTTGTACTCCTTTTGTAGATAAGATTAATTAAATATTTTATGAATTTGTGACCAGTGAGTGAGTCTCCCAAAATCGTGTAAGAATTGTCGCGGTCAATTATTATACGGTCTATTAAACAGACAATCCTGGAAACCAGGATATACTACATATTGGAGTCACTTCATCCTAAACTTGACACTATATGCTACCTACCATATAGTAGGTTCATTAAGCCAACAACTGACTATATATGAAGACAGTTATCGATTTTTTTGTTTTGTTTTCTTGAGTGATGAGTCATGCCAAATTGCATTTTATTTTGAACATACAGAATGTCCATAAGCCATGGGATCCATGTAATACATATCTTCATCACTATAGTTAAATTTGTATTTTACATATACTTTTGAAGCTGTAGGTTGTTGTTTAAGCATACACACCAATATACTTTATTATTTGGGTTGAATCTCATACATTTGAATTTCATATACAAATACCATTTTCCATTTTAAGTAGTGGGTATACTATGATGAAATTTTTGGATTGGTTTGATAAATAAAAATGAGTTCATGATTGATATTGCTGCTAGTTTTCTATCGGGCCAGCTAGATTTGTTAGTTTTTGTTTTTACTCACACGCCTTTCTTTTTCTGTTTCTCAAAACTGAACACTCACACTCAAGCTCAGCACGTGTACATTAAACTCCATAGGAATCAGGGCCCATCGAGCCCAATGTAAACCGTTCCATATTCAATAGGAAGATAGTTTAACAGCAAAGCGAGTCACTAGACTTAATACGACAGGTGTCATACAACTACTCGCTAATTATGTTCACCTGACACTTCCAGTTGTACGTGAACCACGACACAGAGTAGCATTTCCTTCGAGGCCAATCTAAAGAGTGACGTGGCAAAATATCATTCGCTATATCCAAAAGAGAGATTTAAGCTGATTTCTTCGCGATTACGGTGAGGCCGCATGCACCTGATCGTAACTACTCTCCGTTCCAACCTGTTTCCTTCTCCTTGGAAGCTCTCTCTTCCCTCTCTCTTTCTCTCTCTACCGAGAAAGCAAAAGTAACATCTCTCTCTCTCTCTCCAAGAGCAGTTTTCGGAGTGAGGTTTATACACTTTTTCTCCAAATCTTCTCGAGCAAGACGACTCTACGTATACATGCACACACATATGCGTATGTTGATGTAATCTGCATAGGCTTTGTGTGTAATTAGGTCTCTGAGTTTTCAATCTCGTCAACACTAAGCTCAATGATCCGAATTGGGGATCGAATCGAAAACCTCTGTGATGACTGTTGATACTAACAGATGGCTCGATTTCAATTCCTCCTCTTCTTCGTAGTCGTTGCGGTTTTTGCCGTAAACCCTAGCTCGAGCTACCGATTCGCCATTGTCGAGCCGAATCCGGGTCTAGACCCGGATTCGGAGTCGCTGCTGCTTTTCCATCAGGATTACTCGCCTCCAGCTCCACCGCCTCCTCCTCCACACGGCCCCTCGGTGTCTTGCAGCGAGGATCTCGGCGGGGTCGGGTTTCTGGATACCACTTGCAAGATCGTCGCCGATTTGAATCTTACTAAAGATGTGTATATAGCTGGGAAGGGTAATTTCATCATCCTACCTGGTGTGAAGTTTCACTGCTCGATCCCTGGATGCTCTGTAGCTGTCAATGTTTCTGGAAACTTCTCTCTCGGTGCGGAGTCCACGATTGTTGCCGGGACGTTTGAGCTTTCGGCTGGTAATGCTAGCTTTGCGGATGGCTCGGCTGTGAACACGACGGGTTTGGCTGGGAGCCCTCCGCCGCAGACTAGTGGGACGCCGCAGGGGATCGATGGCGCTGGTGGAGGGCATGGTGGGAGGGGAGCTTGTTGTTTGACTGATACCAAGAAGCTTCCCGAGGATGTGTGGGGTGGGGATGCGTACTCGTGGTCGACTCTGGATCAGCCGTGGAGTTATGGGAGTAAAGGAGGGTCGACGAGTAGGGAGATTGATTATGGAGGAGGAGGTGGTGGGAGAGTGAAGATGAATGTTACGCAGTTTCTGGAGGTTAATGGAAGTCTTTTGGCGGAGGGAGGTTATGGAGGAGCTAAAGGTGGGGGTGGGTCTGGTGGCAGCGTCTTCATCACGGCGTATAAGATGTAATGTACTTTTGCTTCTTTACTGTCTTTCCATGGATTTTTAAGTCTTTCTAGCCAGCAGAGAAGGCAAGATTTTTGCAAAGATTAAGCATTGCAAATCTGTAGCGCAAGTTGTGTTTTGAGGAAATGAACAGAGTTGCATGATCCTCTCATGGTTGGATATTGTATGCTCGGACTGTGATTTATAGGGTCTCTGTTCTTATTAGGATATGTGATTAAGAATTCATCTTATTCACGGCATGATTTTTAAAAAATATATATATTTTAGAAATTTGCTGCTTGTTATTGTATGGTACACATGAAACAACACTCATTTTCGATGTTTATTGTATGCTTTGCTGTTATTTGAAGTGCAGGACTGGAATTGGACAGATCAGTGCATGTGGTGGGAATGGTTACGGTGGTGGGGGTGGTGGAAGAGTATCCGTCAATATTTTTAGCAGGCATGATGACCCAAAGATCTTTGTTCATGGTTAGATTCTCTTCCTTAGCAGGTCACTGTTTGTTTGCCATCGTAATTATATCCACATTTCCAGAACTCGTCTGTTGCGAAATTTTACTGGGTCCTATAGTTCCATTGTCTCAGCTGATAAATCATCACAACAAAATTCTTCATTCAGATTTTTACTTGGTTACTTCGTTAACATCTGCACATTTTATATCTCCTTTCTAGTTCTACTTTTTGTTTCCAGCGAGTGTTTCCGTATTTGCTTAACATCTTCAATCATGTTAACTAATTTCATTTTCCCACATGCAGGTGGATACAGTATCGGCTGTCCAGATAACTCAGGGGCTGCTGGGACACTATATGATGCTGTTCCCCGAAGCCTTTTCGTTAGCAACTACAATCTGACGACAGATACTTATACGCTTCTGTTAGAATTCCCCTTCCAGCCTCTTTGGACCAATGTTTATATTCAAGATAAAGCGCGGGCAACTTGTCCTCTGCTATGGAGTCGTGTTCAGGTATTTAAAAAGTGAATTTCTCATGAACTTTGTAGGTTAACTATTTGAGCACCTTCCGCAGTTGTAATGCTAGGACTATTTGCGATTTCGTATAAAATGATATTGTTTCCTTTTTCTGCAACTCTAGTGTCTTTTCTGTACATTTTAGTCTTCCCTCTGTATATAAAATTTAGGTATTCAGTGGGATTTCCAGTTTTCAGCATATTATTTTGTAAAATTAAAGATGTAGTACTCAAATACTCAATATGCAGGTTCAAGGGCAAATTAGTTTGTTGTGTGGAGGTGTTTTGAGCTTCGGATTGGCTCATTATGGTACATCAGTATTTGAATTATTGGCCGAAGAACTCTTAATGAGTGATTCCACTATCAAGGTGAGTCTATTCCTGGTTCTCCACTTTTCGGAAATTCTGATGCAACATCGTGCCTGTCTGCGCTAGATACGAATATTTCTGTGCTGCTACTGTCTGCTTCATTCTCGGTTTACCTGGTTTGGTACTCATGTAAATCATTTGTTCGTCATGCTTTGTGTTATTGGTCTGTACCAGGTTTATGGGGCTTTACGCATGACTGTCAAGATGTTCCTGATGTGGAATTCAGAATTGCATATAGATGGAGGAGGAGGAGATACAACTGTTTCGACTTCCATACTCGAAGCTAGCAATTTATTCGTGCTTAGGGTACTCACAAATTCTTGTCATTGTTTTCCTCCTTCAAATAATTTGTGACAAGTCGTTTCATCTAATTTGTTTGTATGACCTCTCAATCTGAATTAGGAATCATCTGTCATTCGGTCAAATGCAAATCTTGGAGTCCATGGACAAGGTCTCTTGAATTTAACTGGACCAGGGGATTCGATTGAAGCACAACGGCTTGTTTTGTCACTGTTTTACCAGATTTATGTAAGTGAGTTCTTAGTGCTTATTTTGATGATATTCCCGCATCAGATGACTATTCTGTGCCGATGAAAAATAGTCGGTAGTGTTTATAGCCACGAAAATGCAATGAAACAGGCATAATTTGACGATCGGTCTCCTTTAGAAGCCATATTGGCTTTTTAATATTAGATGTAAAAAGGTGCTTGATGTGGCCGTTCAGGAGTTAATGACTTTTTTTCCTCGAAATTTGAAGGTTGGGCCTGGATCTATTTTGCGTGGTCCTCTACAGAATGCATCCCGAGATGCTGTGTAAGTTTTACGAAATGCCATATTATGCTTAGTTTGATTCTATATTCTTAGAAGATAATATCAGTTGACTATAGTTGAACTCTTATCCGTTGCAGTACACCAAAGCTCTATTGTGATCGGCAAGATTGCCCCTATGAGCTACTGAGTCCTCCAGAGGATTGCAATGTCAATTCATCTCTATCCTTTACTCTACAGGTATTTCTCCTGTATTTAAACTTGCATGCTCTAGCATGAAAATTCCGATAACGTTTCTTTCTTTCTAGATATGCCGTGTTGAGGATATTATCGTCGAAGGTTTCATCAAAGGATCAGTAGTTCATTTCCACCGTGCAAAAACAGTAACCCTTGAACCTTCTGGAGAGATTAGTGCCAGTGGAATGGGTAACAATAATTATTTTCTTTTTGGATTTTGTTTTGATCGCGCATCCTCTACATTTCGTATGGGCATGTCCTTGGCTTACTCCACTAATTATAATATATAAGGTGCTGCCCCTTCTCCATATAGGGAGAACGAAGATATGTTCTTATACTTTTAATGTGTTTTTAGCATCATGCTTATGCAATTTTTTATGTGTTATCACAGGTTGTAGAGGTGGTGTAGGTGAAGGTAAATTGCTTGGAAATGGCTTTGGTAGCGGTGGTGGGCATGGCGGTAAAGGTGGCCGTGCATGTTACAATAACAGCTGTGTTGAAGGTGGAATTACGTATGGAAATGCACAACTCCCTTGTGAGCTTGGCAGTGGAAGTGGCGATTATAGCCCGGACTATTCATCTTCTGGTGGTGGTATTGTAGGTATGAAATGTCTAGGATTTGGTGATTCTGGAGTTCTATTAAACTTGAGAGATTAGGTGTCGTTATAGGAATTTGATGAACACTGCTGACTATTCGTATTTCGTGTGTTGAATATTTAGCGAATTATATTTTGTTATTTGTGACAAGCTTATGATTTATAGGCTGTTAACATCGTAGAAGCTTGTTATAGCTTAGGCCATACACTGTTGTGCATGCATGTAGTTGCCATGAAAGGTTTAGCATTCATGATGATCCGTTAACCAATTCTTTCTTTGCCTTTGATTCTGGTCAGTGATTGGTTCAGTGGAGCAGCCTCTATCTGGTTTATCACTTAAAGGGTCAATTAGGGCAGATGGAGAAAGTGTCAAACGTTCGAGCAGAGATGAAAATGGTTCTGTTGTAGCACCTGGTGGTGGTTCTGGTGGAACAGTTCTTTTGTTCCTGCGTTATCTTATTTTGGGAGAGTCGTCTCTTCTCTCAAGTGGTGGTGGGTCAGGCAGTCCTGCTGGCGGTGGTGGTGGCGGAGGTGGGAG
Source organism: Brassica juncea (assembly GCA_018703725.1). Taxonomy (NCBI): domain Eukaryota; kingdom Viridiplantae; phylum Streptophyta; class Magnoliopsida; order Brassicales; family Brassicaceae; genus Brassica; species Brassica juncea. The sequence continues at coordinate 68,561,637 of CM031942.1, forward strand.
GATTCATTTTCATTGGTCAAACATTCCCACTGGGGACATATACCAGCCTATTGCTAGTGTAAAAGGAATAATCCATGCAAGGTATGTCCTCTAAATACCTGTGTATTCCCAAATCTTCGACCTGTTTTCCATGGCATTAGTATGTTTTCCCGTCATTGACTGCATTTACCACTTATATGCTATTGCTATTATTTGATTTCGCTTTCCAGACTGTCGCATTAACACACTGTTTCTTTTTCTTTTTTCTTTTTTCTTTTTTTTTGTAATTTTAGGGGGGGAGCGGCAGTAGATGATGGTTTTTCTGGCAAAAATGGCACAGTAACTGGAACGCCTTGTCCAAAGGGACTCTACGGTATATTTTGCAAGGTCAGAAAAACTTGGCTCAACATTTTCCTGCTCTACAACATCAGGGCTGAAATTTTCTATTTGTCTTTTGTTCCCTTATCACGATTGAATTGTTAATGTAGTTCTCATCATATTCACAATTCTATTCTTTCTCCAGGAATGTCCATCTGGTACATTCAAGAATGTTACTGGATCTGACACGTCTCTTTGCCGTCCTTGTCCCGTTGATGAACTTCCATCTCGTGCTGTATATGTTCCAGTTCGAGGTATAAATAGCCTTCGGTGATAAAGTTTTGTTTCTCGTTCAACCACTAAGCCTAATTCTTTTACTATTCATTTTCCCACGATATGAATATACTTGTGGTTGTCAAAGAGCTGTTTATTTATGTTGGTTATGGTCTTGTTTTCTTACTCATTCAAACTGGTGGCGAACATGTTTATGTCTCAATTATAAACCTGGAATTTCTATGCTTTAATAACAGGTGGTGTTTCTGAGACACCATGTCCATATCGATGCATATCGGAAAGGTATCACATGCCACACTGTTACACCGCTCTGGAGGAGTTAATTTACACATTTGGTGGGCCTTGGTTGTTTGGTCTTCTTCTGATGGGTCTCCTCATCCTCTTAGCACTTGTACTTAGTGTTGCTCGAATGAAATTTGTTGGAGTTGATGATTTACCTGGCCCAGCACCCACGCATCATGGCTCTCAAATAGATCATTCATTCCCTTTCCTTGAATCACTAAATGAGGTTAGATGATTTTCTTTATCTTGGAACATTAGATCCAAATTGTTTGTTTGTTGTACTTTCTAGAAGCAAATGAAGAATGATTTATGTATTTTCTGATTTGTCACTCCAGATGCAACTAATATATGGCCACCAGACATAACTGAGCGAAGTAACCTGCCAAATATTCCTTATAATACAGTTTTGTTGTTCATAATGTTGTTCCTTTTTTCAGGTGTTGGAAACAAATAGAGCAGAGCAATCGCAGAGTCATGTGCATAGAATGTATTTTATGGGTCCCAATACATTCAGTGAGCCATGGCATCTCTCGCATATTCCCCCAGAAGAGATCAAAGAGATAGTGTTAGTTGTTTCTTATTTTATTTCATAACTTCTTGGAGACACATTGTTTTGTCTATAGTTATCTAATAAGTTGCCTTGGCGCTATTGGCTTTGGGTTCTTTAGATATGAGGCTGCATTTAACACGTTTGTCGACGAAATCAACTCTATAGCTGCATATCAGTGGTGGGAAGGTGCAATATATAGTATTCTTTCAGTGGTTGCATATCCGCTTGCGTGGTCATGGCAGCAATGGCGGCGGAAGTTGAAGTTGCAAAAATTGCGTGAGTTTGTACGTTCAGAATATGATCATTCCTGTCTGCGCTCTTGTCGCTCCCGCGCTTTATACGAGGGTCTGAAGGTAATTTCTGTGTGATTTATTTGATCTCGTAACTGCTTAACAGGATTACAGATTTTCAGAATCTCTTATTAGTTTTCTAAATTTAGGTCGCTGCGACCCCCGATTTGATGCTTGCATATCTCGATTTCTTCCTTGGCGGGGATGAGAAAAGGACAGAGCTTCCACCTGGGATTCACCAAAGGTTTCCAATGCCCATATTGTTTGGTGGTGATGGCAGTTACATGGCTCCTTTCTCACTTCAAAATGACAACATTCTTACTAGTCTTATGAGTCAGGTTGGTTCCTTAGTTAACGAGAACCAGTTTTAGCTGCCATCTTGTAGGTTGTATTGATCTTTGTCATTATTTAATTTTCGCAGCTCGTTCCTCCCACTACTTGGTACAGACTGGTGGCTGGTGTAAATGCTCAATTACGCCTTGTTCGCCGTGGGCGTCTGAGATCAACGTTTCATTCTGTTCTGAGATGGTTAGAAACTCATGCTAATCCTGCTCTGGAAACTCATGGCATACGGGTTGATCTAGCTTGGTTCCAGACCACAGCTTGTGGTTACTGCCAATATGGTCTCTTGATTCATGCTGATGAGGGTTCTGAACCAACATCGCCTCAGTGTGCCAGTGAGGCAGCATGGACTGAGATCCAGCCACGGTATGTAACTATATTTAGTATTAGGACCCTTAAGCATGTTTTCGTTATGCAAGGGGATTTGATGTCTTATTCTTGTTACTTCTAGTTACGGTGTGACTGCATATAAAGAAAATTCTCCGGCACATTTAAGAGAAACTATGCTCTACAATCAAAACCACACAAACGCTGAAGATAATACAACACGCAGAAAGAACTATGGAGGGATAATCGACCTTGATAGCTTACCGAGTCTGAAAGAGAAGAGAGATATGTTGTTCCTTCTCTCTTTCTTAGTTCACAACACTAAACCTGTGGGCCACCAGGTACCGCTCCAATCAAAATCCTTATAGTATGAATTGTCTTATTATATGTTGTGCCCGTCCAACTTTTCTTTAATTTTAATGTCTATTCCCTATGTTATCTTTTTGTGATATCACAGGATATGGTTGGCTTAGTTATATCGATGATACTTTTAGGAGATTTTAGTCTAGTCTTGCTCACGCTGCTCCAGCTGTATTCGATTTCTTTGGTGGATGTACTTTTGGCTTTGTCTATATTACCTCTCGGCTTGCTTTTACCATTCCCCGCTGGGATCAATGCCTTATTCAGTCATGGACCCAGACGCTCTGCTGGTTTAGCCCGTGTTTACGCTTTGTGGAACTTCATGTCCTTGGTTAATGTGGTAAGTTCTCTTTGTTCTTGTTCTTTAGGTTTGTTGATAACTTGTTCCGATTACAACTGCAATGCAAACTTCTGTCACATGAGGATGAATTTCAACAGTTACATCAGTGGGTGTTGTTATTTGACAAGTTTTTGGTTCTGTGACAGCTTGTTGCTTTTCTCTGCGGATATGTTCATTATAAGAGCGAATCATCAGCAAGCAAGAAAATCCCATTTCAGCCGTGGAATATAAACATGTGAGTATTACTAACAATGCAAAGGAATACATTTGACAATCTTGATGTATAGGGTTTGTGATGTGTGTTGCGGTTTTGTGGGGGATGCAGGGGTGAAAGTGAATGGTGGATATTTCCAGCGGGACTAGTCGTGTGTAAGATAATGCAGTCACAGCTCATAAATCGGCATGTAGCAAACCTGGAGATACAAGACCGCTCCTTGTATAGTAAGGATTATCAGCTGTTTTGGCAGTCGTGACAAAGTCTTGTCAGGTAATATTTCGGAGCACAAGTTAAAACAGCCCAGTCCCAGTTTGTTTTTTTGTCTTGTAATTCTATAACTACTCTTAGGTGAATAGAATTAGGAATACAAAAGTGAAGGAACTGTGATTGTCAAGGGAGAAAAAGAACGAAAACAAGTTTATTTGATGGATATATAATTAGAGGGACAACAAAACTTATCTGAAGATCCTGTTTGGTGGAAAAAAGAAGTGGTTTCGGTTTTGATTTTGTTTCTGTTTCTAGTGGATGGTTGTATTGGTGAAGAGGTTTGTATGTAAATAAATGAAAAACCAATACCTTTGGGGCTGTGTTTATTATTTCTGCCTCAATACTCTTTTATTGACTTCAGTTGTTTTTTTTTTGCTGCATATTTTGACAGAGAAAATGAGTTTGGTTATCTTAATAACGTTTGAGTTCTTGACCAAGTCAGACTCATCGCCTTCCCTTCTCAAAAAATGGTCTTGCTCAAAGATTTCATGTACTTGAAAAGTTGCCATAATATACCAACACATGAATTACTGTAGAATGATTTAAACAAAAGGGTATCTAGATTCCAAGATTGAGCAGAGAAAGCTCAACAAAAGCTTTTTAACGTTAATGGACCCCTTTGATCAAAGCAAGCAAAAGACCTCCCATAAGAGCTGATCTTGAAGCAGCAGCAAGCCCTTGTCTCATAGACAGAAACCCACCTGTAGCAGCACCTGCTACGATCGAGTTCCATGGATCTTCCTTCTTCCTAATATACACCATTGTGTAGTCAAACGCCGAGAAAAGCCCACCGAAGACAGCAAAACTACCACCTATACGAGGAGCGTTCATGCTCACAGCTTGTGCTCCTCCAACCAAACGACGGCCATTCGGGGAACTCTGTGTCCCTTTTATGAAATGGAACACAGAACCTCCGATAGCTCCCATTCCAAATGCCCCACCGATGTCATCAACTATACGTCGTAGGTTATGTTCCCTAGCTTTCTTCTGGGTTTCCATCAATCAATACAAGACCTTGATTTTTTTTTTCCAACTTTTTTCTTTCTGCAAAAACACTCAAAAGAGTATGATTACTATTCATTATGATCTTGATTTGAAGTAAGAACATGAGAGGATGAAGCTGAAAGTCTTCATTCCAATCGAGCTAAGGCATCATCAATCATTCAGTTTTATTATACAACCCAGTGATAATGCTGGTCTATACAGTTGAATGGTCACTCATCAGAGTTCAGAGACACAAACAACATATTATTACTAAACGGGAGACACAGCCGGATATATAGTTGCAGTTTCACAGAGAGACTTAGTTAGCTGTAGATACAGAAGCACTAAACATTCCACAAATCAGAGCTTCAAAATTACAGACATTTTTATCAAGTAATCGAATCTAACCCTTAGAGGTTATGTAGCGAATAAATTGAGCTCAGCACAAGAATCCAAATACCAGAAAATACATCACAGAAACTTAACCTACGAGTAGCTGGAACTCTGATTCGATTAAGAACAAACAGAGCAGAGCCTGAACAACACTAACCAGAAAGAAACAGAGCTTTGTCAAGTCGCTTCTGATCAGAGAGGGTTGCTCCGACGGCACAGAGCCCCCGATATCAGGGTTAGGTCAAAACTATTGGACAATTAGATCCTCACTCGAATCCCTTTGTATATTTCGCTCTCCCTCTCCTTGTTAATTTAGCTGAGGCACGCATATATATATAAACGACAAAAGTAACCTTAGTTGTTTAGTTTTCAAATTCACAATTACTTCATGGGGACAGATAACAAGAATGCTGTGTTGTGTTATTGTCTTGTAATAGAATTGGTATTAATTAAAAATCATCACTCATTATGTGACACTTAAAACTTTAGAATATAGAGAATCCAAATTTTCACAGATGTACATACCCACCAACATGTCTTTTCTTTCTCATTACACAAAGTGGTTTTAGTTTACTTATGTTTGAACAAACCAACAACGCTTTTACTTATTTGCAACAAACATCTGTTGCTGCTTATGTGTATCGCGCACCACCCTCATGTAGTTTCGGTGTATATATTTCATCAACGTTCGGCTGCACCACTCGAATGGTAAGCTCGCCGCCTCAACTGAGACTCCCCAGATGGCTGCTGCAGATATATCTTCGTTGGATCGTTAGGGTCCACGTACCTGCACATACACACGACTTTTGAGAAACAAATACTACCAAAACCTTCGGTATGATGGAGAGGGGACTAACGCATGTCTCATCATTTCATCGACAGGGGTCTGTGCGGCTTGAAGAGGATCAACACGTGGTGGTTCCGCTGCTGCTTGTTGCATTTGTCTGTTGTATTGTCTCACTGACGATATGAGATTCAAGAAGAGAGGAACAAACGTCCCGCAACCACCTTCCTTGAATAAGATCTTGAAACTGTGTGTTGAGTACAGTGCTCTGTGCTCGTTCTCTGGTACCACCTGGAAATTTTTATTACATGCCAAAGGGGGTGTGTAAGTTAATTCTCTCTGGTAGTTTTCTAACAAGGAGAATGTGAAATACCAAATGAAGATTGTTTTACTTACAGGCTCGACTTGTCCAGATATATTGTTGCAGTAGAATATTGGCTGGTTGAATTTCTCCGCGTGGATGTAAAGCTACAAATTAGAGTATACATATAGTCCATTAACTGCCAGATCTTATCATTAGGAATATTTTACTAGTCACTCCTACGTATGTAACATGAAGCTCTTGTTAACTATACTCCCAGAAAAAAACAAAGGGATCAATTCACTGTACCATAGGCATATCAAAAGCAACAAAGTTCTCAACAGGCTTGCTTGCAACAAAGACCATCCGAATGTTAGACAAGTATATCACTCCCTTGGCCTTAACATGGCCTCCATGTCCTCTGGATCAAACAAAAAACAGCAACAGTAAAGTGTTAAAGATCTGTATGTCCAATTATGGGACTTGTCAATTGGTTCATGTGCTAGATAAACAGATCCAAACCACGATCAATAAAACAAAGAAGGAGATGAGAAGGAAAAGACGAACCCAGGAATCTTGTCGACTTCAAACTCAACTCCATCTCTGACGAGAACAAACATTTCATTAACAAAGGGAACAGGCATCCCATTGGGCATCAACTGAGGGTTAAGCGCCATGACTGCAGTTTCAATTTGATCAAGCCGAGTACTTAGGTTCCTTCTTGTTCTGTTGTGTTTCTTAAACCTCAGTTCTTCCTTTCTTGTGTAACCTGATCACTAGACAGATAATACAATCCATCACAATCTAATTATCACAAGTCAATGCAAAGGTTCGTCAATAGACGTAAGCTCAAAGATTCCTTCTTTCATAATTCAAGACACAGCACAAATCAATAACAGGTTTATATACAAGAGAAACCACACTGAGATTTTTTTTTTTTATATATTCAAAACCAAACCGCTTGTACAAAATCTAAGATTAATTATAACCGACAGACAAATCAATCAGAACAGCAAAAACATGTAGTCTGTTAAGTATATAAGAGAATCAAAAACCCCGAGAGCAAACAGAAAACATTTCATAAAACAATTCCAAGTTTTAATTTCAAGCAAAGCATGGGCGAGTCATCTCAACGGGAGAACATGTTTGTAATGAAAATCATTCGCTTGAATTTTGGAAAGAACATACCTCGAGAGGATTTCTGATCGGAGAGAAGATAAATCTGGTGAAGAGGATTTGGCCGAAGAAGAAGACGAGAAAAGTGTAATTTAGCGATCGATCGGAGCTTCTCGCTTGTTCCAGATCACACGGTTTGATAAGAAAACGTGTTTACTTCTTTACCTATTAGTCCCTCAACTTATTTTTTTTTTGTCAACGAGTCCCTCAACTTATTTTATGTTCCGATTTTACCGAGTATTAAAATTGTCTACCTTAATTCAACATACTATATGGGCTTTTTGAAGGCTAATGCTCAGGGCTACTCAGCCCATTTGATGTCTGTGTTATCTAAGTGAATTTTTTTAATTAGTTGGGTTGAAACAATTTTCTGTTTTATTTCCAGTTATTGTGATTTTGTTCTCTTCTTAATAAGTTTTTTTTTTTTTACATTTTCCAAACATGTTTGTATGAATTGGTTGATTACAAAATTGCTACCATATTTGATACCTCACTTAGATCACATCACATGGTTCTCTTAACAAATGAAGATAATGGGGTTTTCAAATCTTTTGGTTCATCTATTATTTAATTGAAAATGCCCTATTTACTTACTCCTCTGTGATAGTGCAGTGCAGATAATCATTTCAAAAGAATCCAAGACAACAAAGCATGTTCCCATTTTAAGACATGTTGATTGTGCTGGAGAAAACGTACCCTCAATGCATAATTGGTAGATTGGATTTTATTATTCCACAAACAAGAAGCAAAGACAAAAGATAGAGAGAGAGTGCTCGAAGCATCATAGTGTAGAAGAAAGAACGAAACAAACAAACAACACTTATACAAGCCTCAGGAAGGTTGTGAATACAACAATCTGCCCGTTTCTTCAGCACCACGTTTTTTTTTTTCTAACGGTAGTTTCTGTAGACAGGGCTGTACATGCAGCTCTCTGCAAACTTCACCAGATCCTTTGCACGTGGCAGGTTCGACGCTAATCCTATACCCCCACAAATATATACCATCAGCAAACTTTCTTACTTAAGAACATGAGTTAAGAATTAAAGTCGGTTTTAAATAAATAGAACTAACCGAGGTCATAGGTTGTTACGGCCACACTGGCTGCAATGTTAGCAGAGATCTCTCTGATGTTTGAGAAAGGCGGGTAGATCAAACCGTTGGCAAAATTCTCTTCTGTGACTTGAGCTGCCAACGCTTCAGCTGTTGAACACACACAGAGAGCGAGAGACAAGTTAAATAAAGAGAGTTCCACTCAGAATCTTTTAAGTCTCTGTCACCAATTTTTATTACTTACAAGCTGCGAGGAGCATGTCATCACGGACACGAATAGCACCGGACATGATCAAACCAAGTCCCAGCCCCGGGAAAATGTAACAGTTGTTTGCCTGGCCAGGTACGTAAGTTTTGCCGTCGTACTCAACGGGATCAAACGGGCTTCCACTACCAAAGATTGCACGACCCTATTTTTTAAGCGTACATTAACCTTTGTTATAACCAGAACATGAATCATATTCAGACGTCATATGAGAGAATATATACCTCGGTCCATGTGTAAGCCTGTTCTGCGGTACACTCAGCTTGAGAAGTAGGGTTTGAGAGAGCAAGAATCAACGGTTTCTATAAAACAAACACCAAGACCAGCATTAGAACAATAGCAATAGATGCCGTGTTAATCAAGAAAGCTGAGAAGAAGAAGAACAAGGAGAAACCTCGTTGTTAGTAGCCATAGCCTCAACAACTTCCTTTGTGAAAGTCTGACCCACACCAGAAGTTCCAATGAGAACAGTTGGTTTAATTGCCTGTTTGAAAAAGATTCAACAAAGAGTGATTACAAGAATTTAAAAGAAAAAAAAAACTAAAAAATCAAGAGATTTTAAAAGATGAGTTCATCACGTACATTCACAGCACCAATGAGGTCCTTGACAGGTTCGTACTCATGCGCCCATGGCTGCTTGAAATGCTGAAGCGATTCTTTGCGTGAGCTAACGATCAGTCCCTGGGAAAATAAAGTTCAAAACAGGAAACATAAGTGACCAAGAAAGATTTAAGCTAAAGAGAATGAGACTGGTCTTGGTGGTTGTTAACAATAACAATACCTTGGAGTCCACGAGCCAAATCTTCTTCCTGGACTCCTCGATGGGAGCTCCAGTCTACAGAACAACAGAGATATGATCAATCACTTTTTATTAAGCCATAAAACAGAGAAAATTTCTCAGAGTTACTAACCTCTTTGGAAATTTTAAGAGCAATTAACTCAGCAATACCAGTTCCAGCCTACAAAGAACCAGCGTTATCAATCAGCAAAACATATGTGCAAGATAATAGATGATAAGCTTATAGAGAGTATAATGCTTTCTGGTCTCACCTCTCCAGCACCCAAGAACAAGAAGGTATGGTCAGCCAGGCTTTTACCAAGCACCTTCTGAGCTGCAATAAGCCCAGCAAGCACCACTGATGCAGTACATCCACCATCTTTGCCTTTAGCCCAGGAGTTAAAGAGGGCGCAAGAGTCAGGCCAAAAGGTTGAAAATACTTACAAAGGGAACATGGATTCGACTCCTACTCCAGCCACAAGCCTTCTAATCCTGAACGTGGAGTTAAGACCAGCATTGCGCCTTGCAATGACAATGCCTTTTACGATTGAAACACGCCTCTTGTTCTCAGGCACTTCCTGTTTCAAACAAGGAACCCCAATCAAAGTTAAATGCAACAAAGACAATGAGAATACGATCTGGTTATCTCTCTACGAGTTTGAATAGTATTTTACCACTTTAAGCTGAACAATGTAACCGGGTCTTATCTCCGGTATCTCTCGACGAGTTCTCACTTCCTCCACAGCCTCCTTGTCTACAATCTGCACAAGATTGTGACTTTTTGTCAACATGACAGTGATTGTGATTTATCCAAGACACAATCGTCAAAAAGTTGGAGTTGGTACCTGCATGATATGCTTGGCGGTTTTATCAAGCCGCTTGAACTTAATTCTTGGAGGCGCATCAGGAGCTGGCGCAGAAAATCCTTGAGGAACAGACTGAACAGAATCTCCAACGGTGGAAAAGCACCTCGATGAATACGTAAAGTTTTGTCTCTGCCAGACATTTTGCCGATCACCACCATTAAAAGTCAGATAGTGTCTCAAACACAAAAAAGCCTAAACCAAATGCCACTGTGACACAAACATCCAGGAAAGCATAAAACTTTGAAACAACTACAGCAGGAGACGGATTCCTCTGCCTATACATAGCCTTTACTCCCAAACGAGATAGGCTCGGGAAAAACAGCAAACAACTTATGAGCTATCTTGTGATTACCATAGCGATCAAAAGCCCCCACATAAACACTCTGAGCTAAATCTAAATGCGATAGTCAAAAATCTAATGAATCTAGAGTGCTAAGAGACTACTGGATCAATGTTCAGCAAGACCCCAACTCAAGATCAAAAGTTTCTTCCTTTAACACAACCCATTTGGAATTGGATCTCTATTGACAACTAATCATCATATACATCTCTACAGTCCGAGAAGAATTTCAATGAACCATGATTTAGCTGAAACGAAGGATAGTGGGCTTACGGAAGAGAAAGAAGCCGACTTTGTCAACGAGCTAAAGAGACAGGACGCTGGTGAATCGAAAGCTCCGGTGGAACGGAATGAATCAAACCCTCCTCCTAGCTTCCTCGATTCATTATCAGACAAGCTTGCAGAAGGCGAAGTTATACGAGGAAGAGTGTTGGAGATGGATAAACGGTGCCTCTGAAACAACCTTGTACTGCTTCGAATCGATTGCATCTTCTCCTCACTCGATCCAATGTCCCCAAGTGATCCAAATCTGTTAGGAGTTTGGAAGTTTTACAGCGGAGTTCGAGCTAAGCCAAGAAATGTGAGAGCTTAACAAAAACCCTCAGGGTTCTTTTTTTTATATTGGTAATTTGCATATGAACCCCTAATGTTTTATGTTTTACGTCAAATGAACCCTTTATTTTTTTCTCTATCTCTCTCTTCATTCGTATTTTTATGTGCCCTTACTGATTTGAGTTTAAGGTTGATTGTAGAAACAGGGTGATGAAAAAATCCGCATTATTTAGCAATTATAAATTACACAACACGTTATAGTTTTTCTTTATCACATCCAAATGCTAAAATGTAGAACTAATTACCAGTTGATTATTCTTCAACATCTGGAAAAAAAAAATGCTTGAACTTTCTGATGTTTCTTCAAAGAAAAAAGTCATCAACTTTTCCTATCATCAAATAAATTCCAAACTATCTTTTTCTCGATTCCATTAAGGAAGCGTTGAATCCGTTAATAACGGTCTCTTTGCTGTCTTGTCTTATGATGAGAACAAAAAACACGTTTCTGTAGTTTACACGCAAATGTGCTTTTCTTACAAATCGACCGCAAATTTTTCAAAACAATGTCGGATTCATATCACTAAATGGGCACTGTAGCTCTGACTAATACTGAGACTATATGGAATTTTTAAAAGCCGGACGTTGCTAGCTCAAAGCAAATTTGAACCGTGCACCGGCTATTGAACATTGGAGCGTTACAGTTTTGAAGAAGTGTGTGTATTGATTTTTGTATCACATGGTTTATCTATTAACTTCTATTTAAGTTTAGCTTAGAACATATTCTTATTCCGTTTCCACCAAAATATAAGCCGCTCACATTTATTCAGATTATAATCAAATTTTCTAGTTAAGTTTCGATCATGTGATTTGTAAAACTAAGTAGTTAAGCTTGATTAACGATTTTAAGCAAAAGAAGGAGAAGAACAATCTGAGAAAAACATCCATAAATAGAATAATAATATTAATCATATATTAAAAACCAATAATCGCAAAATGGTCTAGAAATCACAAAGCCCACAATACTGATCCTCTCATATAGATATGAAGGTAAGATAAATAAAAATACAAACCAATATCATGAATAATAATAAAGCTATAAAAATCTCAAAAACAATATATCTCTGTACGAATCAACCATCACAAAGGACTTAGATCCGAAGAGCAGAGCCGAAAACAAGAGCCGCGACAGCTGCAACACCAGCTGACACGATGGACGGAGAGAAGGCACCAGATCCAGAGGTAGGGCTTGGCGCTGGAGACTCAGACTGAGCTGAAGCGACGGTGGCGACGACGGAGACGAGCACCTTTTGCACAAGGTGTTCACATTCAAACCAAACAAAACCTTGGTCGGTAAGCAACTTACTTCTACCTTCTAGGGGAATCATAAAGGAAACGAGTTTGGAGACAAGAGTCTTCCCTAGCATGATGCTTAACTTCCAAACTAGTATGAAAAAACAAACGAAATTAAAATGATATTGGCGTAAAATCTCTCATATAATTCATATCATGATCTCTAAAATCCCAGAATCTTGGGAGCAATGCGAAGCAACGGCACTAGAGCACTAGGAGCAAACTTCCTCGCAAAGAGATAACACATTGAAGTGTTACGACCATTGTAAGTGCAGTTCGTACCATCAAATATCTTTTCAAAAAACTTCTCTGTAACGTCCCATTCCCCGAACGTAGCCGGGTGGGGCCCGCCTCTAGACCAGTCCATCCACGTCACGCTCCGGTTAGCCAACTTCATCGGTTCCTCGATAGTCAGCATCGTAGGGAAATAATGTTCGTCCGAATAGCAAGCGGGTCTACAAAACTCTCTGAACTTCGGATAATACAACGTGTCTTCGACGATGGTGGCTGCCAGGTCCCGGTCCACCTCAAACCATTGAGGCCCTTTTCGCCATTTGGTTATGGGAACCTCGGGTTCCATGTTCTTGTTGTAGCGGCCTCGACCGAAGGGTCCGGGAACGTCCACAGCACCCATGAAACTGTGCTTTGATTGGCTTAAGTAGCTGTAGATCGTCGTGAAGTTGTAGAGAGGGATGCATGACTCCGAGACGAGAACAAACCATTCGTTGGAGATGTCGAGAAGAGCGTTGGCGAGAAGCCGCTTCTCTGCATCGCACATGGTCATTCTCCCCCATTCTGCAACCTACACAATGATGTAGATATCCAAATTAACAATAAGATCATATACATAACCAACTTAGTAGTGTCAAAACTCGATACACTAAAAATTTGATCTGACTTTGACTGTCAAATTAACAATGGTTGTTGTAATATTTTAGATTTAATTCTAGAGGACCAGTTTACATTTTACTTCTATGGAATCAAATATCAAACTAAAACAATTGAAGGTTTTTAAGTTTTAACTACTAGAAGTTACAAAAAGTTGCTAAAGAGACCGTACCTGACTCGGTATCTGCCTCTTGTAGAAAACAGAATCAGGTGGAAACTTGGCTGTATAAGACGGATCCGGATGAACGTAAACCGAGTAAAGCCCCTCGTGACCCTTCAAAAACCTCTCCCAAAGCGAAGCAAGTGGCAAGGGACCTTTTGTCAAGAACATAAACGCGATCTTTGGAACCCTTTTGAACGGATATCCTTTTCTCCGAGGCCAGAAGGAAGCACGCCAGAGAAGCTCCTCATCGGTCATGTTATGCATCAGAACTCCAGGAGGAGGTTGTATCCATCTACTCAAACTGTTGGATTCATCCTCCTCACGGCATGGCACAAAGGTGGAAGTGACAGTGGTTACTACACTTTGTAGTCCAGTGTAGTTGATTGTAGATACGCTGATGATGAAGATGGTAACAACAACAGCAAAAAAAAGACCTAGGATAAGAAGTAGTTTCGGTCTAAACGCCTTGTACTGTCCTGTCCTAACCGAGATTCCGTTCTCTTTACCTTCTTCCAACTGTACAACCCTAGAGATAATCTGCATCCTTTTGAACACTATTATCAATCTACACACACTATATAAAGCAAATCCAAACACAACGATCCTAATTTACTTAGATCTTATCGCTAGTGACTAAAGTAGCTTTGATTCAATCGCTATTTCTTCACCGGAATAGACTGCAGTTTAAAGCTCTGTTGCTTTAATTTGATCAAGCCGAGTACTAGGTTCCTTCTTGCTCTGTTGTGCTTTTTAAAGCTCAATTCTTCCTTGCCGTGTAACCTGATCACTAGACAGACAACACAATCTAATTAATACAAGTCAATTGCAAAGGTTCGTCATGATTCCTTGTTCAAAATTCAAGACACAATACAAATCAATAACAGATTCAAAACCAAACCGCTTGTACAAAACCTATATTCATTATAACCGACAAAAAAAAAGCCAATCAGAACAGAAAATATAGTCTGTTAAGTATATAAGAGAATCAAAAAACCCCGAGGGCTATCAGAAAACATTTCATAAAACATACCTCGAGAGGATTTTTGATCGGAGAGGAGATAAATCTGGTGAAGAGGATTTTGCCGAAGAAGAAGACGAGAAAAGTGTAATTTAGCGATCGATCGGAGCTTCTCGCTTGTTCCAGATCACACGGTTTGATAAGAAAACGTGTTTACTTCTTTACCTATTAGTCCCTCAACTTATTTTTTTTTTGTCAACGAGTCCCTCAACTTATTTTATGTTCCGATTTTACCGAGTTTTAAAATTGTCTACCCTAATTCAACATACTATATGGGCTTTTTGAAGGCTAATGCTCAGGACTACTCAGCCCATTTGATGTCTGTGTTATTGAAGTGAATTTTTTAATTAGTTGGGTTGAAACAATTTTACTGGAGTGATTTTCTGTTTTATTTCCAGTTACTGTGATTTTGTTCTCTTCTTAATAAGTTTTTTTTTTTTTTTTTTTACATTTTCCGAACATGTTTGTATCAAATTGCTACCATATTTGATACCTCATTTAGATCACATCACATGGTGCTTAACAAAGAAAGATAATGGGGTTTTCAAATCTTTTGGTTCATCTATTATTTAATTGAAAATGCCCTATTTACTTACTACTCTGTGATACTGCAGTGCAGATATTCATTTCAAAAGAATCCAAGACAACAAAGCATGTTCCCATTTTAAGACATGTTGATTGTGTTGGTGAAAACGTACCCTCAATGCATAATTGCTAGATTGGATTTTATTATTCCACAAAACAAGAAGCAAAGACAAAAGAGAGAGAGAGAGAGAGTGCTTGAAGCATCATAGTGTAGAAGAAAGAAGAAAACAAACAAACAACACTTATACAAGCCTCAAGAAGGTTGTGAATACAACAATCTGCCCGTTTCTTCAGCACCACTTTTTTTTTTCTAACGGTAGTTTCTGTAGACAGGGCTGTACATGCAGCTCTCTGCAAACTTCACCAGATCCTTTGCACGTGGCAGGTTCGACGCCAATCCTATATCCCCCACAAATATATACCATCAGCAAACTTTCTTACTTAAGAACATGAGTTAAGAATTAAAGTCGGTTTTTAGATAAATAGAACTAACCGAGGTCATAGGTTGTTGCGGCGACACTGGCTGCAATGTTAGCAGAGATCTCTCTGATGTTTGAGAAAGGCGGGTAGATCAAACCGTTCGCAAAATTCTCTTCTGTGACTTGAGCTGCCAACGCTTCAGCTGTTGAACACACACAGAGAGCGAGAGACAAGTTAAATAAAGAGAGTTCCACTCAGAATCTTTTAAGTCTCTGTCACAAATTTTTATTACTTACAAGCTGCTAGGAGCATGTCATCACGGACACGAATAGCACCGGACATGATCAAACCAAGTCCCAGACCCGGGAAAATGTAACAGTTGTTTGCCTGGCCAGGCACGTAAGTTTTGCCGTCGTATTCAACAGGATCAAACGGGCTTCCACTACCAAAGATTGCACGACCCTATTTTTTAAGCGTACATTAACCTTTGTTATAACCAGGACATGAATCATATTCAGACGTCATATGAGAGAATATATACCTCGGTCCATGTGTAAGCCTGTTCTGCGGTACACTCAGCTTGAGAAGTAGGGTTTGAGAGAGCAAGAATCAACGGTTTCTATAAAACAAACACCAAGACCAGCATTAGAACAATAGCAATAGATGCCGTGTTAATCAAGAAAGCTGAGAAGAAGAAGAACAAGGAGAAACCTCGTTGTTAGTAGCCATAGCCTCAACAACTTCCTTTGTGAAAGTCTGACCCACACCAGAAGTTCCAATGAGAACAGTTGGTTTAATTGCCTGTTTGAAAAAGATTCAACAAAGAGTGATTACAAGAATTTAAAAGAAAAAAAAAACTAAAAAATCAAGAGATTTTAAAAGATGAGTTCATCACGTACATTCACAGCACCAATGAGGTCCTTGACAGGTTCGTACTCATGCGCCCATGGCTGCTTGAAATGCTGAAGCGATTCTTTGCGTGAGCTAACGATCAGTCCCTGGGAAAATAAAGTTCAAAACAGGAAACATAAGTGACCAAGAAAGATTTAAGCTAAAGAGAATGAGACTGGTCTTGGTGGTTGTTAACAATAACAATACCTTGGAGTCCACGAGCCAAATCTTCTTCCTGGACTCCTCGATGGGAGCTCCAGTCTACAGAACAACAGAGATATGATCAATCACTTTTTATTAAGCCATAAAACAGAGAAAATTTCTCAGAGTTACTAACCTCTTTGGAAATTTTAAGAGCAATTAACTCAGCAATACCAGTTCCAGCCTACAAAGAACCAGCGTTATCAATCAGCAAAACATATGTGCAAGATAATAGATGATAAGCTTATAGAGAGTATAATGCTTTCTGGTCTCACCTCTCCAGCACCCAAGAACAAGAAGGTATGGTCAGCCAGGCTTTTACCAAGCACCTTCTGAGCTGCAATAAGCCCAGCAAGCACCACTGATGCAGTACATCCACCATCTTTGCCTTTAGCCCAGGAGTTAAAGAGGGCGCAAGAGTCAGGCCAAAAGGTTGAAAATACTTACAAAGGGAACATGGATTCGACTCCTACTCCAGCCACAAGCCTTCTAATCCTGAACGTGGAGTTAAGACCAGCATTGCGCCTTGCAATGACAATGCCTTTTACGATTGAAACACGCCTCTTGTTCTCAGGCACTTCCTGTTTCAAACAAGGAACCCCAATCAAAGTTAAATGCAACAAAGACAATGAGAATACGATCTGGTTATCTCTCTACGAGTTTGAATAGTATTTTACCACTTTAAGCTGAACAATGTAACCGGGTCTTATCTCCGGTATCTCTCGACGAGTTCTCACTTCCTCCACAGCCTCCTTGTCTACAATCTGCACAAGATTGTGACTTTTTGTCAACATGACAGTGATTGTGATTTATCCAAGACACAATCGTCAAAAAGTTGGAGTTGGTACCTGCATGATATGCTTGGCGGTTTTATCAAGCCGCTTGAACTTAATTCTTGGAGGCGCATCAGGAGCTGGCGCAGAAAATCCTTGAGGAACAGACTGAACAGAATCTCCAACGGTGGAAAAGCACCTCGATGAATACGTAAAGTTTTGTCTCTGCCAGACATTTTGCCGATCACCACCATTAAAAGTCAGATAGTGTCTCAAACACAAAAAAGCCTAAACCAAATGCCACTGTGACACAAACATCCAGGAAAGCATAAAACTTTGAAACAACTACAGCAGGAGACGGATTCCTCTGCCTATACATAGCCTTTACTCCCAAACGAGATAGGCTCGGGAAAAACAGCAAACAACTTATGAGCTATCTTGTGATTACCATAGCGATCAAAAGCCCCCACATAAACACTCTGAGCTAAATCTAAATGCGATAGTCAAAAATCTAATGAATCTAGAGTGCTAAGAGACTACTGGATCAATGTTCAGCAAGACCCCAACTCAAGATCAAAAGTTTCTTCCTTTAACACAACCCATTTGGAATTGGATCTCTATTGACAACTAATCATCATATACATCTCTACAGTCCGAGAAGAATTTCAATGAACCATGATTTAGCTGAAACGAAGGATAGTGGGCTTACGGAAGAGAAAGAAGCCGACTTTGTCAACGAGCTAAAGAGACAGGACGCTGGTGAATCGAAAGCTCCGGTGGAACGGAATGAATCAAACCCTCCTCCTAGCTTCCTCGATTCATTATCAGACAAGCTTGCAGAAGGCCAAGTTATACGAGGAAGAGTGTTGGAGATGGATAAACGGTGCCTCTGAAACAACCTTGTACTGCTTCGAATCGATTGCATCTTCTCCTCACTCGATCCAATGTCCCCAAGTGATCCAAATCTGTTAGGAGTTTGGAAGTTTTACAGCGGAGTTCGAGCTAAGCCAAGAAATGTGAGAGCTTAACAAAAACCCTCAGGGTTCTTTTTTTTATATTGGTAATTTGCATATGAACCCCTAATGTTTTATGTTTTACGTCAAATGAACCCTTTATTTTTTTCTCTATCTCTCTCTTCATTCGTATTTTTATGTGCCCTTACTGATTTGAGTTTAAGGTTGATTGTAGAAACAGGGTGATGAAAAAATCCGCATTATTTAGCAATTATAAATTACACAACACGTTATAGTTTTTCTTTATCACATCCAAATGCTAAAATGTAGAACTAATTACCAGTTGATTATTCTTCAACATCTGGAAAAAAAAAATGCTTGAACTTTCTGATGTTTCTTCAAAGAAAAAAGTCATCAACTTTTCCTATCATCAAATAAATTCCAAACTATCTTTTTCTCGATTCCATTAAGGAAGCGTTGAATCCGTTAATAACGGTCTCTTTGCTGTCTTGTCTTATGATGAGAACAAAAAACACGTTTCTGTAGTTTACACGCAAATGTGCTTTTCTTACAAATCGACCGCAAATTTTTCAAAACAATGTCGGATTCATATCACTAAATGGGCACTGTAGCTCTGACTAATACTGAGACTATATGGAATTTTTAAAAGCCGGACGTTGCTAGCTCAAAGCAAATTTGAACCGTGCACCGGCTATTGAACATTGGAGCGTTACAGTTTTGAAGAAGTGTGTGTATTGATTTTTGTATCACATGGTTTATCTATTAACTTCTATTTAAGTTTAGCTTAGAACATATTCTTATTCCGTTTCCACCAAAATATAAGCCGCTCACATTTATTCAGATTATAATCAAATTTTCTAGTTAAGTTTCGATCATGTGATTTGTAAAACTAAGTAGTTAAGCTTGATTAACGATTTTAAGCAAAAGAAGGAGAAGAACAATCTGAGAAAAACATCCATAAATAGAATAATAATATTAATCATATATTAAAAACCAATAATCGCAAAATGGTCTAGAAATCACAAAGCCCACAATACTGATCCTCTCATATAGATATGAAGGTAAGATAAATAAAAATACAAACCAATATCATGAATAATAATAAAGCTATAAAAATCTCAAAAACAATATATCTCTGTACGAATCAACCATCACAAAGGACTTAGATCCGAAGAGCAGAGCCGAAAACAAGAGCCGCGACAGCTGCAACACCAGCTGACACGATGGACGGAGAGAAGGCACCAGATCCAGAGGTAGGGCTTGGCGCTGGAGACTCAGACTGAGCTGAAGCGACGGTGGCGACGACGGAGACGAGCACCTTTTGCACAAGGTGTTCACATTCAAACCAAACAAAACCTTGGTCGGTAAGCAACTTACTTCTACCTTCTAGGGGAATCATAAAGGAAACGAGTTTGGAGACAAGAGTCTTCCCTAGCATGATGCTTAACTTCCAAACTAGTATGAAAAAACAAACGAAATTAAAATGATATTGGCGTAAAATCTCTCATATAATTCATATCATGATCTCTAAAATCCCAGAATCTTGGGAGCAATGCGAAGCAACGGCACTAGAGCACTAGGAGCAAACTTCCTCGCAAAGAGATAACACATTGAAGTGTTACGACCATTGTAAGTGCAGTTCGTACCATCAAATATCTTTTCAAAAAACTTCTCTGTAACGTCCCATTCCCCGAACGTAGCCGGGTGGGGCCCGCCTCTAGACCAGTCCATCCACGTCACGCTCCGGTTAGCCAACTTCATCGGTTCCTCGATAGTCAGCATCGTAGGGAAATAATGTTCGTCCGAATAGCAAGCGGGTCTACAAAACTCTCTGAACTTCGGATAATACAACGTGTCTTCGACGATGGTGGCTGCCAGGTCCCGGTCCACCTCAAACCATTGAGGCCCTTTTCGCCATTTGGTTATGGGAACCTCGGGTTCCATGTTCTTGTTGTAGCGGCCTCGACCGAAGGGTCCGGGAACGTCCACAGCACCCATGAAACTGTGCTTTGATTGGCTTAAGTAGCTGTAGATCGTCGTGAAGTTGTAGAGAGGGATGCATGACTCCGAGACGAGAACAAACCATTCGTTGGAGATGTCGAGAAGAGCGTTGGCGAGAAGCCGCTTCTCTGCATCGCACATGGTCATTCTCCCCCATTCTGCAACCTACACAATGATGTAGATATCCAAATTAACAATAAGATCATATACATAACCAACTTAGTAGTGTCAAAACTCGATACACTAAAAATTTGATCTGACTTTGACTGTCAAATTAACAATGGTTGTTGTAATATTTTAGATTTAATTCTAGAGGACCAGTTTACATTTTACTTCTATGGAATCAAATATCAAACTAAAACAATTGAAGGTTTTTAAGTTTTAACTACTAGAAGTTACAAAAAGTTGCTAAAGAGACCGTACCTGACTCGGTATCTGCCTCTTGTAGAAAACAGAATCAGGTGGAAACTTGGCTGTATAAGACGGATCCGGATGAACGTAAACCGAGTAAAGCCCCTCGTGACCCTTCAAAAACCTCTCCCAAAGCGAAGCAAGTGGCAAGGGACCTTTTGTCAAGAACATAAACGCGATCTTTGGAACCCTTTTGAACGGATATCCTTTTCTCCGAGGCCAGAAGGAAGCACGCCAGAGAAGCTCCTCATCGGTCATGTTATGCATCAGAACTCCAGGAGGAGGTTGTATCCATCTACTCAAACTGTTGGATTCATCCTCCTCACGGCATGGCACAAAGGTGGAAGTGACAGTGGTTACTACACTTTGTAGTCCAGTGTAGTTGATTGTAGATACGCTGATGATGAAGATGGTAACAACAACAGCAAAAAAAAGACCTAGGATAAGAAGTAGTTTCGGTCTAAACGCCTTGTACTGTCCTGTCCTAACCGAGATTCCGTTCTCTTTACCTTCTTCCAACTGTACAACCCTAGAGATAATCTGCATCCTTTTGAACACTATTATCAATCTACACACACTATATAAAGCAAATCCAAACACAACGATCCTAATTTACTTAGATCTTATCGCTAGTGACTAAAGTAGCTTTGATTCAATCGCTATTTCTTCACCGGAATAGACTGCAGTTTAAAGCTCTGTTGCTTTAATTTGATCAAGCCGAGTACTAGGTTCCTTCTTGCTCTGTTGTGCTTTTTAAAGCTCAATTCTTCCTTGCCGTGTAACCTGATCACTAGACAGACAACACAATCTAATTAATACAAGTCAATTGCAAAGGTTCGTCATGATTCCTTGTTCAAAATTCAAGACACAATACAAATCAATAACAGATTCAAAACCAAACCGCTTGTACAAAACCTATATTCATTATAACCGACAAAAAAAAAGCCAATCAGAACAGAAAATATAGTCTGTTAAGTATATAAGAGAATCAAAAAACCCCGAGGGCTATCAGAAAACATTTCATAAAACATACCTCGAGAGGATTTTTGATCGGAGAGGAGATAAATCTGGTGAAGAGGATTTTGCCGAAGAAGAAGACGAGAAAAGTGTAATTTAGCGATCGATCGGAGCTTCTCGCTTGTTCCAGATCACACGGTTTGATAAGAAAACGTGTTTACTTCTTTACCTATTAGTCCCTCAACTTATTTTTTTTTTGTCAACGAGTCCCTCAACTTATTTTATGTTCCGATTTTACCGAGTTTTAAAATTGTCTACCCTAATTCAACATACTATATGGGCTTTTTGAAGGCTAATGCTCAGGACTACTCAGCCCATTTGATGTCTGTGTTATTGAAGTGAATTTTTTAATTAGTTGGGTTGAAACAATTTTACTGGAGTGATTTTCTGTTTTATTTCCAGTTACTGTGATTTTGTTCTCTTCTTAATAAGTTTTTTTTTTTTTTTTTTTTACATTTTCCGAACATGTTTGTATCAAATTGCTACCATATTTGATACCTCATTTAGATCACATCACATGGTGCTTAACAAAGAAAGATAATGGGGTTTTCAAATCTTTTGGTTCATCTATTATTTAATTGAAAATGCCCTATTTACTTACTACTCTGTGATACTGCAGTGCAGATATTCATTTCAAAAGAATCCAAGACAACAAAGCATGTTCCCATTTTAAGACATGTTGATTGTGTTGGTGAAAACGTACCCTCAATGCATAATTGCTAGATTGGATTTTATTATTCCACAAAACAAGAAGCAAAGACAAAAGAGAGAGAGAGAGAGAGTGCTTGAAGCATCATAGTGTAGAAGAAAGAAGAAAACAAACAAACAACACTTATACAAGCCTCAAGAAGGTTGTGAATACAACAATCTGCCCGTTTCTTCAGCACCACTTTTTTTTTTCTAACGGTAGTTTCTGTAGACAGGGCTGTACATGCAGCTCTCTGCAAACTTCACCAGATCCTTTGCACGTGGCAGGTTCGACGCCAATCCTATATCCCCCACAAATATATACCATCAGCAAACTTTCTTACTTAAGAACATGAGTTAAGAATTAAAGTCGGTTTTTAGATAAATAGAACTAACCGAGGTCATAGGTTGTTGCGGCGACACTGGCTGCAATGTTAGCAGAGATCTCTCTGATGTTTGAGAAAGGCGGGTAGATCAAACCGTTCGCAAAATTCTCTTCTGTGACTTGAGCTGCCAACGCTTCAGCTGTTGAACACACACAGAGAGCGAGAGACAAGTTAAATAAAGAGAGTTCCACTCAGAATCTTTTAAGTCTCTGTCACAAATTTTTATTACTTACAAGCTGCTAGGAGCATGTCATCACGGACACGAATAGCACCGGACATGATCAAACCAAGTCCCAGACCCGGGAAAATGTAACAGTTGTTTGCCTGGCCAGGCACGTAAGTTTTGCCGTCGTATTCAACAGGATCAAACGGGCTTCCACTACCAAAGATTGCACGACCCTATTTTTTAAGCGTACATTAACCTTTGTTATAACCAGGACATGAATCATATTCAGACGTCATATGAGAGAATATATACCTCGGTCCATGTGTAAGCCTGTTCTGCGGTACACTCAGCTTGAGAAGTAGGGTTTGAGAGAGCAAGAATCAACGGTTTCTATAAAACAAACACCAAGACCAGCATTAGAACAATAGCAATAGATGCCGTGTTAATCAAGAAAGCTGAGAAGAAGAAGAACAAGGAGAAACCTCGTTGTTAGTAGCCATAGCCTCAACAACTTCCTTTGTGAAAGTCTGACCCACACCAGAAGTTCCAATGAGAACAGTTGGTTTAATTGCCTGTTTGAAAAAGATTCAACAAAGAGTGATTACAAGAATTTAAAAGAAAAAAAAAACTAAAAAATCAAGAGATTTTAAAAGATGAGTTCATCACGTACATTCACAGCACCAATGAGGTCCTTGACAGGTTCGTACTCATGCGCCCATGGCTGCTTGAAGTGCTGAAGTGATTCTTTGCGTGAGCTAACGATTAGCCCCTGCAGTTTAAAGTTCAAAACATGAAACATAAGTGATCAAAGGTTTAAGCTAAAGAGGATGAGACTGGTCTTGGTGGTTGTTAACAATACCTTGGAGTCCACAAGCCAAATCTTCTTCCTGGTCTCCTCGATGGGAGCACCAGTCTACAGAACAACAGAGATATGATCAATCACTTATTATAAGCCAGAGAACAGAGCAACTTCCTCAGAGAGTTACTAACCTCTTTGGAAATTTTAAGAGCAATCAGCTCAGCAATACCGGTTCCAGCCTACAAAGAACCAGAGTTATCAATCAGCAAAACATATCTGCAAGTTAGAGATAAGCTTATAGAGAGTATAATGCTTCCTGGTCTCACCTCTCCAGCACCCAAGAACAAG
Source organism: Brassica juncea (assembly GCA_018703725.1). NCBI lineage: Eukaryota > Viridiplantae > Streptophyta > Magnoliopsida > Brassicales > Brassicaceae > Brassica > Brassica juncea. The sequence goes on from CM031942.1 coordinate 68,585,770, forward strand.
AAGGTATGGTCAGCCAGGCTTTTACCAAGCACCTTCTGAGCAGCAATAAGCCCAGCAAGCACCACGGATGCAGTACCCTGCAACACAAGACACAAGTTCTTGATAGCTGACACCTCAAAAAAAACAAAATGCAACAAAGAGATAAATTTTGAGGAAATGATCTTTACCTGGATGTCGTCATTGAAGACAAGATGAGTATCCATGTACTTAGACAGAAGGTCAAACGCATTGTGGTTTGCAAAATCTTCAAACTGAAAAAAAAAAAGAGAATGGTTTCAGGAATTTTTTTTTTTAAATAACAACAATAATATCTCTTAGCAGAATCCATCATATATATATATGGCTCTCACCTGTACTAACACTTTCTCTCCGTAGTTCTGCTTCACAGCACACATGAACTCGTGCAGAAAGTCTGCATACTCCTGAATCACAAACGCCAAAAACAGACTTTTTCAGTTTCTGTTAAAACCATTGTGCATAGTTATAAGAAGATAAAATATAGGGAGAAGAGAGTGGTAAAGAACCTGCCCAGTTGCCCTTCTCTGTTTAAGGCCAATGTAGAATTCATCATCCAGCAACTTCTGGTTGTTTGTACCCACATCTATGGTGATTGGTAGGCACTGCATTTGACATTTACGATAAAATGACAATTAGTAACCAGTTTCTAGGCACGATATATTTGCAGCTTGTGTTCCGGGGCTTACAGCTGATGGACGGATCCCTCCCAAAGCTGTGTAAAGTGAAAGTTTCCCCACTGGAATTCCCATTCCCTGTAATAATAGTATTTACATTGATTCAGACATATAATGGGATCAAGCTTCATGTGTTAACTCAGAGGAACCATTTATTACCTGGCAACCAAGATCTCCAAGACCTAGAATCCGCTCACCATCAGTAACGACAATAACTTGAATCCCTCTCTGAGGCCAGTTCTTCAACACTTCAAGAATCTTGCCCCTAAAGAACAACATACATTCACTTTTAGTACTTCTAAGGAAACCAAATGGAAGTGACTTGGTAAACAGAGAGAGAGAGAGATTAAAATTAAAACACATACTTCTCTTTCAAGCTGATGTAGAGACCCTGTGGCTTCCTGAAAATGCTACCATACTTCTGGCAAGCCTCACCAACTGTTGGTGTGTACACAACTGGAAGCAACTCCTCCACGTTGTCAATCAAAAGCTTATAGAACAACCTCTCGTTCCTCTCCTGCAAAAGATTCAGATACATGAGCCACAAGTCTTTAGACCACCATTTTCGCTCCTATTAAACATGAATTAGAGGGAACAATGAATGACCTGAAGATCCATGAGGGCCGTGTAACGCTGTAGAGGAACAGTGTACTGACGGAGATTGTGCATCAGCTTCCTCTCCTAATCAAAACAACAAGTTAACACACACAATAAAAAAAACCCAAAAAAGTGAATTTAAATCTCACTCAAATCACCTGAACTTCCTGGCTAATGACAACAGGGGGAAGAAGACCAGTTAAGTAATGTGCATCTCTCTCTTTATCAGTGAACGCAAGTCCCTTGTTGTATCTTGGATCACGCATCAACGAGTATCCACTGAAAAAACATTTTTCCATTTCCCACAAATAAGTTACTTATATTCCATCTCTTACTTCGACAACAAGCAACATCAGCTTCATTAGCTCATACAGTTTTCTTGGCTCCCAAGTTTAGTAAACTAACTTAGCTGAGGTTCGTTAGAAACAGAGGAAACCTAAAAGCAAGAGATTCTCTCATAGACCAAAGTTCAAAAACAGAGTGATGACTGACCTAGCGACGGATGTAACCCAAGGAGTGACGAGCTGGTCCAAGGTAGCTAAATCCTCACCGTAGACGTCAGAGATACCACCTCCTACGCCGGATCTGTTATCGGCGACATCCTCGCAGGGTACTTCAGCCGGAGTACTTCCCATATCTCTCTTACGAGCTAACTGAACGACGGTGGAATCAAAAGGTTTACGGAGAGCTTTGGTGAATGATTGGGTTCGAAGATATTTGTGATGGTCATAGATAGTGAAATTATATAGGCTGAGAGAGGACAATTATTTAAACAAAAAAAAAAAATTGAAAGGTCGTCAAGATGAGAGAAGAAGGTGGAAGGAGACATCCTCCTCCGTCGTGTAGGTCCCCTCTCTTATTCCATTACCTCCTCTTTCTATGTTCTTTGTTACTCTTCTTGTTTGTATTATTATTTTTTATCTCGTTTATTTCGTTTTTTAACAACTTTATTACCTTTGTGATGATTGTCCTCTTATCCACCAACTACTCCACTAAATTGAGAATCAAATTCATTTCAGTCTTAAGATAATGGCAAGTGTGTGTGTTCAGTAATATAGCGTATCCAACTTAGATACAATTCATTCAGATTTTTAAAACTGTTATCTAATAAAGTACAGAAGAACATGTGATTCGGATTTTTCGATTAATATCCTAAGTTAACATGTCACATGTAGTACAAGAATTGAATAGACGTTTTAAATCATACGTAAAGTCGAAATGGATAACCTTAAATATGTGATGTTTTAATAGGTTCCAAATTTTCTTCTAATGCGACGAAACTTTGTAAGCTGTAGTTCTTTTCAAGTAAATAATATAGAATGAGAATGTAAGATAGAAGTAGTGTCGTCAATTAGTTAAGTACGCACTATCTTACAAATAAATCAAGTTGATGGTCCTTGATATAGATCTATTTTAAATGGATAAAAAAAGAACAAGTGTGTCAAACCCACAATAACTGAGTATAAGGCTTTTGTAGACTTTGGTGCGATGGTATATTCTGAATTGTTAAATAAATTGATTCTCTCGAGTCTTGATGACAAAAGAAATGTATATAGATGAGTCCTTTTTCCTTTATATAATTGGATGCAGAAAGATGTTTAAGAGAAATAATAGCCAATAATTGTATACAGAGACAAATCAAAAAGAAAAACACTTATTTTATTCGAGGCTGCGGAGATATGTCAAATGATCAAATTTGGCAGCCGTATTGGACCCAACCTAATTATTTTACCAACAAGACATTTACTTTTATTAGAGAGAATCAATATTCTAAAAATCGTAGGTGATGATTAGATGTTTTATAGAGAATTATTGTTTAGACGGATATTTGATTCGATTTTTTAAATGTTTTAAAAATTAGTCTGGAAAAACTGTTTCGTTCGTATCCAATTTATCGATTAGACTAGGCATCAGCCTAAATCGATTTTGAGAATACTTCAAAGAATAAACCCACCTCAAATAGGTATCAACCGGTTTACATAATAATTTTAAAATACATCTGCAAGACTTACGAGTCAGAATCTAGTTTTCTTTTATTATTAATGCAATTATCAATTGATCGATGTTTACTTTTGTCTATCTCTGACTTTTCTGTTGACTAATATATTTGCCTCTGTTTTGTTTGCTATATGGTCTATGGTCCAATGGACCATCATGCGTTTATAGTCGATCAAAAATATAATTTCTAAAACATATGGAAGGAATCATCAACTCCAAAATGTATTTTTTTCACCAACTCTTACATTTTCTACTTTATCTGTTGATCCTTTTTTTTTATCTATCATCATCTCACATACTCTATGATAATATGAATTAGCTTTTAGAAACCTTTGTTATCTATGTAGTGCATCTTCTCTCTCTTTGGTTGGTTGGTTTATATATCCGAAACATATTAAGTTTTCCTCTTAGAAACGAGTATTGGGTAAATGCATGACTATAAAAATTAAATACTGACTGAACATATTTAATTGTAATTTTTTACCCAAAAATATTTACTTGTAAAGATCAATGGCTTTGTTTATTTTAACCCACGAGCATCTTCAGTTTTATAATACTGTAACTGCATCAAGAAGTTAGATACAGTTACAATAATATACCATCATACTGATAGTTCACAGATAAATATATTCTTCACACATATATAAAAGATTTAAATACTTGAATATGAAACATGAATTCCAAATTATTCATTATGATAACCGCAAATATTATTTTATACCATTAGATTCCACAAGTTACTACTATATTCCACAAGAATCTCCCCCGGGTCCACCATATGTAAACAAAATGGATTCTTTGAAGAAAATACGTTTCTTTCCATCTTTTAAGCCATAACATTTGTTATTATCTAGTTGCTTTTCTAAATTGTATTTGCTACTTTCTTTGACGTTAAACTTAGAATCTAAGATTTTTAGGCTTTTAACATGCGGAGACGCTTTCTCATCTTCAGTTGGTAGATGACCATTACCCATCGGTGGACTTATACCAGATGATGAAGCTCGGACTGCTCCCATAACTCCAACCATATTCACACTATTACTTATAAGATCAAATAGTTCTTTTGGCCAATAACCAACATGTGTATCTGGCCCCCTGTATTTTACATCTGTTGTCCACCAATTTCCTGTTTCTTTATCCTTTAATATATCCAAAAAATAAGTTTCAAAAAAAAAAAAAAAAAAAAAAAATATATATATATATATATATATATATTCAAAAATACATACATATTAACTATTAGAAAAACATATCAGTAACAAAAATTTAAATATATTCATCTTACTTGTAAAATACTAGGATAAACTGCTCTTTCTCCTTGTCCTTTGCCGGGATAAGGAAAATGTGCACTTAAAGGATCAGTTTTGGACACTTGAACAAAACCAGGACATATTGTATTGTAACAGCCTGCTCCATTGGCACCCTATCAGTATTTAGTTTCAATACATATCATAACTTAGATGATAATTGACAATTAATTCAAGCTAATATATATAAAAAGTTTAAAAGACTTAAAAAACCTTATACTACAAGAATAACAATGCATGAAATTAATTTCTGATAAATATATTTTTTAGTCATTTATATTTTAAATACTACTATAAATATTTAATAACAATTTTCATGGTTTATTTTTCATTTTCTATTAACGTGCATATTTATAATAAATAAATTGTTTGGTTGGTCAAATAGACAAAATCAAAAGAGTGAAATCTAGTACTATGTTTCAATGAGATTGGCTTAACATTTAAAACATGAAAAGATGAGTATTTATTCCGTTTAATAGTTGGTACTGTTAGTTTGATTTTTATACTTTTTATGCGTATTTTTAATATAAATATAAATTTAGCCTTTTTGAAAAAATATTCAAAAAATAAAAACTTGTAATGTTCCAGTTAAGAAATTTAGAAAACAAAATTTACAATCAGTTTTCCCTAATGTATATGAAAAGAAAATTTGTAAAACAAAGAAAATTATTATTAACACACTTATCCATGGATTGAAATATGTTATGTAATTAGGATTATATTAATAATGTATCGATATACGTACCTTCCAAAATCCATAACTCCATGTGCGGTTGTCACCAAATAAACTTGGATTCACCTATATATAAATCAAATTAAAGCATTCTACAGTTTAAAGTAATTAGGTTGATTAAATAGCATCAACATTGATTTTACCATCCAACCAGTCTGGATGGAGTTAACTTTGTTGTTGACTCCACTTTCTACATATATGGTAGTGTATGAAATCTGGTCGTTACTAACGTTCAAATCATGCACACTCATCCAAGCTGCCAAACCATGGTAAGGGCCTTTATCTTGAGTTCTAACTCCAGCAAACTTTAAAATTCCAAATTTATATCAAAAATATATTTCAGATTATAATTTTTTTTTGTAACACAACTTTTTCAGATTATAGATATATGTAAAATTTAGCCATTTCAAATAGTTGTACTTACATGTGTTCCATGACTTTCGACTGTAAGTGGCTTAAAATGTTTGTCTGCCCAATATAAACGATTTGCAACATATTCTTTTGTGTTCCTTTGTATAGGTACCGTTCCATTTGGACAGTCGATGGTTCTTCTAATTCCATTTCCCTTTTTACCTTTATATTTTGGTTTAGGTATGGAAAAAGATGGTTCCATCTATTCAAATTAGATAGATACACAATAAGTATATTATGTGAAATCAAACTATATTAGATATTGTCCAAACAATATGCAAAATACAAGTTCAATTTAAACATAAGAACACAAAAACTTATTTAATGAAATATATTTTGTAAATAAATTCCATAATTTTGACTTTATAGAAATCACTTAAAATATTCCAAATTCAATAAATATATAAATAATAAATAATTTTAGCCCTATAAAATAAATTTCCAGTTAACCGAATATATATTTTTAATTTAAATAATGTGACTAAAAACAAGAGAAAATACCAAATCTTCGAATGTTTTTTTTTGGTAAAAACTGCGAATGATTTTTATTGGATGGTTTGTTAGCAATGTCTCTGTCATAATTTTTAGTCATTTAATATATGAAAATATAAAAATGAAAATATTCTAAAATTTAAAATATATATACAAAATACAATCTAACGCAAAAATGAAAATGTTAAGAGATAAAAGATATAAGAATAATATTTTAAAGAATATATAAAACCTGGATTTTATGGTTATGGAGTAGTGGGTGACTTAATGAAGGTTGTTTATATATGTCCACGCAATTGTATATGACCTTTTCATTTAACTATGACAAAATATATTTCAATTAGTACTATGATTTGTTCTATATAATTTTAGTTTGGTATTTATAAATATGATATTTATTTTTAATTTACCTTGAAGAATTTCACATTTCCTACAACTTCTCTAGATCGAATTGCAGAAATTATGAACATAAATATGAAAGCGAGGAGTTTAACAACAAAGTTCATGAGTTTTATGTCAATATTTAATATTTTGAAGTTTTATGTGTGTTAGATCTTCTTGTACGCTCATATATATATACATATATATATACATATATATATATATATATATATATATATATATATATATATATATATATATATATGTCTTTATAATTGTGAAGGATGTGCGATCTATTTCTTTCATTTTATGACTTTCTATTAGTAATAACGTAAATGTGTTACAAGTTCACTTTTGGTTGACAAAGAACATTATTCTACTCAGATTTTTTTTTATAGAAATTTTAAATACACACTAATTTGCATAGATTTCATCTAATTTCGTTTACTTATTTTAGTTCTTTGTTTTAATACTATTAGTTTAATTTTCATATACTTTAAAATATATAATATTAACCTCACGGTCAAGTCCAAAAATCAAAGCTACACAAAAGTGACTTTTGTTTTTTGTATTTACGCCTCACTAAATCACCCCATATAAAAATAATGAAGAAAAGAAAAGAAGTTTTAGGTAGTAAAAACAAAGGACAATATATTTTATGAAAAAAATAAGTAAATTATAATAAAATGTTTAGCAAATTTTGAAAGAACAAAAAAAAAACATAATTCATGGATTCGATCTTGAGTTGAGTGGGACACAATTTAATTTTTTAAACCAAAAGAGACAAAGATTCCATATGTATATACGCTTTCACAAGAAGAAGTTTATAAATTTTAGCATGAAGCAACTGTAAACACAAAAACAAAGAAACGATAGGTTATGAAATTCCCGATCTCCCGAACAATCTTCTTGTTCTTCTCTCGCCGTGGTTGTTTTCTTGATCGTAATGGTACTCCTCGTCGTTGGAGTCTGCATGTTGGGCCATCACTTCGGCTTGAAGGCAGTGGAAGAACGTCCTGGTCCTCCTGGAGAAGCTATTGAAACCCCGGTTTGAAGCTTAACTCAACAAGTCTAAAGAGCAAGTCCATAAGCCCAAAAGTGTCTACAGATTCCTATCAAATAAGTTTTTTTTAAAATATATATATATATATATATTACGTTGTGTTAATGTTTCATATAACTTTAATGAAGGTTGTTTATATATGTCCACGCAATCGTATAAATCTGTCACTTGAGCATTTTACAACTCATGCCTCGATTGTTACAGCTGATAAAGAAGCAGTAGCAGTATGCTCTGCAGAATCTGTATGTTCTTATTAAAACTTTTAATACAGTGATTAGTAGAGCAGTAGCAATATACAATTTTAAAATTATAATAAAAGTTAGTATATAATATATTTATTTTAAAATAATATATATTAAATTATAATATATATTAATAATAATTTTTTATTAAAAATAGTGAATCTTATTTAATTATAAAATCAAATTAAATTTTAAATGTAAAATAATAATATTTAAAAAATAAATAAATATTATTTTAAAATAGAATTTTATTTTTGGATATAAAAATAATTTTTATATTATTAAATAAAATAAAATAATTATATATAATTTATATATAAATTATCATTATTTATCTATTGGTAGAGCAGTAAATGATTCATATATAATATTATCAAAAAATTAATGTATGACATATAATTTATTTTTTTATAAATAATATACATATGTTTAATTTCTAATATATAATATATAAATATATATTATTTTATGTTTTTATTAAAAATAATGAATGATATGTGTAATTATATAAATTATCTTATATTTCAAATGTGAAATATTGTTATTTTTAAAAAGTTAAAATAATTAATCACAACTTTTATTTTAAAAATATAAATTTATTTTTTTGATTATGAATATGATTTTTTATATTATTAAATAAAATAGATTAGTTATATATAATTATTTTTAAAGTTTTATATATTCTAAGTGCAAATGCTCTACCAAAAGCTCCATATGAGAGCATTGAGTAAAGAGCATTTGGAGAGCATTAGCGTCTTGTAAATGCTCTTGTAAATGTCTTTGTGATAAATATTGATTGGATAATCACGAACATAATGCTTATGCTAATGCTCTATCGGTGGTCCCGTTTAGTAATATAAGCCTAGCTTATTTTATAGGAGGCCAACTGCTGATATGTTATAAGAAAAAAACTACTTTGATCTATAGAGGGGATTGAAGATTGATATTATCTTATATATCTTAAATGTGTCATAATTTCCTTGGTTTCTTGTTTTTGAATTAGAACTGTCTTTCAGGTAAATCTGAAGGTTGACAAGGACTACCCTATTCTTGTTTTCGGTGGTGGGTACCTTCATGCTGTTTCTGCGTTGGATGGAGAGGTCCTGTGGAAAAAGGATTTCACAGCGGAAGGGTATGAGAGCCTGCGTTCACTTTACATTTGAATGAGGTTGCTTCAAGTGCAGACATGCATATTATGGTGCTTTTGGCGATTAGTTTGTATTTACTCATTGTGTCTCCTGCAGGTTTGAAGTTCGGCGGGTTCTTCAGCCTCCTGGAAGCAGTAGTATAATTTATGTTCTGGGATTCCTTCATTCATCTGAGGCTATTGTGTGTATCAGATTGATCCCAAAAGTGGAGAGGTGGTGGCACAGAAAAGCAAGGTGTTCCCTGGTGGATTCTCTGGCGCAATTTCATCAGTTTTAAGCGACAAAGTTGTTGTTCTTGATTCAACGAGATCAATTTTGGTTACTATTGGCTTTTTTAGATAGAGATATTAGCTTCCAAAAGACTCCTATTGAAGATTCTGGAAACGCAATATGCTTGCTGTTAAAGTCAATCAATAAGTAAGGGACATATGCTGAAGCTCAAGGGGGTCCTTGTTGCTAGCAAAGCCAAGAAGATGTGGCAGCAATTCAAGAAATGAGGATGAAGAGTTACGTTCTGGGAGGACCAAACTTACGCGTGACCATAATGGCTTTAGGAAGTTATTCATAGCACTTACACGAGCTGAAAAACTTTTTGCTCTGCACACTGGAGATAGGAGAATTGTCTGGTCTATGCTGCTAAACTCTCCGAGTAGATCAGAAGCCTGTGAACGCCCCCAGTGGTATTAGCTTGTACCAATGGCAGGTTCCTCATCATCACCCCATGGACGAGAATCCCTCTGTTCTTGTAGTTGGCAGATGCTGGATGCATTGATTGTATTTCCAGGTTGTCCATACACAAGCCATAGTCAGCCCAGAGCAAGATCTGTTGTATAAATATGTATCAATAAACTTGCTGTTTGTAGCCACAGGTTCAGTTACACCAGAGGAGTCAGCACTTGTAGTATACCTCATTGACACCATCACTGGGCGTACACTGCACCGTTTGACGCATCAAGGCTGCCAAGGGCCAGTTCATGCTGTAAATCCTCATATGCTATTTCATCTCATTTCGTTTTGTAATAGATTCAATGCAACTTTCTTCAACCTTTTAAATTTTATATGCAGTTATTTAGTGAGAGTTGGGTTGTTAACGACTACTTCAATCTTCGAGCTAACAAGTACGAGGTTACGGTCGTGGAGATCTATGATCAGTCTCGTGCGGTATGACTTCATATCCATAACATTTTATCTGTTTATGTTAGCTCCATGAAACATTATAAACTTTTATTCGCAGGAGAACAAAAATGTCTGGAAACTCGTTTTGGGACAGCACAATCTAACAGCACCAATCTCTTCATACTCTAGATCAGAGGTGCTCACAAAGTCACAGTCATACTTCTTCCCTCAAACCATCGCGGTAACATCAACAGCAAAGGGTATAACTTCAAAGCAGCTTCTCATTGGTACCATCGGGGATCAGGTTTGTTGGTTACATATCATATATAGATACCTCCATGGATTAGAAAATGATACTCAAAAACTGTTCGAACTAATGGTCAGATATTGGCACTTGATAAACGATTTGTGAATCCACGAAGGACACTAAACCCCTCTCAAGCTGAGAAAGAATCATCCCTCTCACGGATACATTACCCATCATTCCTGAGGTTCACTCATACACATGGTATACTTTTGTTTAGTTTCTATGCCCGGTCTTAGTCTTTGTGATTGTAATGAGCTTTGTCATATTTCACAGTCATACGTCACACACTCCCTCAAGGTAGAAGGTCTAAGAAGCATAGTAACAGCTCCGGACAAGCTAGAGTCAACAACACACGTCTTTGCCTATGGAGTGGATCTCTTCTACACAAGGATTTGCTCCTTCAAAGACCTACGATTCGCTCACCGATGATTTCAGCTACGCACTTCTCTTGATCACGATTGTAGCACTCGTTGCAGCCATCTACATCACTTGGGTCCTTTCAGAGAAGAAGGAACTAAGCCAAAAATGGAGGTGACAGGATCCTTTTTTGGTCAGTGATAGGATCCTTTTAAGATTTGTCACAGTTTGTAGAATGTGTGATTTTTTTTTTTTTGGCATAGAAAAATAACCATTTGGCTTGATCATGATTCTTGATGTTAGGCTTTGGAAAAACTTACTTTATAGAGATTCTTGTTTGTAACCTTTTGCCACATTCTAGAGTTTTGGGCTGAACCTGCTGAAGTTTTGAAGTTTATAGTAGCTTATTTTTTTGGTCCTGTCTATAAAAATTATTAATTGCTTATAATATTCATATATGATTTATAATTAATTAGATTTTGAAAATTTAACGGATTATATTTAATGGAACATTTGAGAACATTGATTTAAAAAATACTAGGTGGATCAATATCAATTTTGAAAATTTAACGGATTATATTTTGGTCCTGTCTATCATTATATCAATTTTTAAGTTGTTTATCGTTTATTATTTTATATATTTTTATAAATATAAAAAATGATCAATATTATTACTCTTTCTATAATTTTAACAATTAGTTACCATAAATCATTATTTATAATATTATTATGTATATTATTTGGCAAATGATATTAATTGGTACTAGATTTGACTTTCTTAGATCTAATAAAATAAATAAATAAAAATTTTAAATCATCAAATAATGAAATTATAATAATTTTGTAAGAGTTCACCTATGATCGACACGTAAGCAAAGGTCACTAAAGTGAATTCTCAATTAATATATAGTAGAATTTTGTATTTAAGTCAAATAATATAGTGAATAGGTTAATGTTACGATTGAAAAGAATTCTAAGATGGATTTTTGGTTCATTGATTGTATGGTTTGTATTACAATTTATGGAGAAAAATAATTAGTTGGCAAAATATATGTAAAAATTAGGAAAACATTAGCAAAAATTGATTAAAAAAATAGAACAAAATGATAACAAAAAAATAAGAAGAAACCGAAGAAGATGCATAATATATATTGTAGAAGCTAATGTGATAATTACATATATAATTCAAAAGCATTTGTTATTTCTAAATATTCATAAGTTATTTTTACATCCAATTTATGGAAATTTTACGATTGAGAATTAACTTGCATCAAAATTAAGGGAGTTTATTGCGAGGCAGATTTCTAAATATTTTTAAAATTTTCAGAACCCTTTGTTATTGGTTCTGATTTTTAAATCTTGGGTTACCGGGTTTAGCGGTTCAACCGCGGGTTCGGGTCGAATTTCAAAACACTGATGCTATGTTAATTTGGCAACATTCGTAGCAAAAATAGTAGCCAATCTGGTAGTACCATTTGAAACAATATATCTACTTTTTATATACTTGGGCTGTTAGGAAAATAATTGTTCTCACTTGATAATGGAAATGGATACTTATTTAAGGCGAACAATCAGTAAGACAAATGCATTCGTTAATATCATTTACATGAATCAGTAGGTAGTATATCTGTTAAGCTGTGATGTTGATAACAAAGAAACTTAATCCTATTTAAACCTAAGTGTCAGAGCAAATGATGTCCAATACTGGTACGTAGTATATCCCATTATTAGTTGTTAATTAGGAATGTGCTATGTTAATTTGGCAACATTCGTAGCAAAATTAGTGGCCAATCTGGTAGTACCATTTGAAACAATATATCTACTTTTTATATACTTGGGCTGTTAGGAAAATAATTGTTCTCACTTGATAATGGAAATGGATACTTACTTAAGGCGAACAATCAGTAAGACAAATGCATTAGTTAATATCATTTACATGAATCAGTAGGTAGTATATCTGTTAAGCTGTGACGTTGATAACAAAGAAATTCGATCCTATTTAAACCAAGTGCCTGAGCGGCGAATCAATAATCAAACAAACGTGATAAACCAAGAAAAAAGAAAAAAAAAGGGATGATGGGCTCAGAGATACCGGATCTCCCTACTAACGTCTTCATCCTTCTTCTCGTGCTATTGTTCGTAGGCATGATTCTAACGCTTCTCGTCGCCATTGGAGTTTGTATCCTTTTACACCATCTTCGTGAGAAAGGCACCGTTGTGGCTGAACGGACACCTCAAGCTAATGGTGGTGGAACGGAGGAGATTGCGTGAAAAGCAGGAACGCGGGGAAAGGAATGATTCATCTTCAACTATATTGAAAAGCCCCGTTCTTATTATAAACCATGTATCTGTTATAGACTCGTATAAGTGTGTGTTTATGTGTTCTATTGTATGAAACCTCTTTAAGCTTTTTGAGCTACTTTAATTTCAATAAAGTTTATGGTATCAGAGCTTCTTCAGTCAATCTACGAGACAAAGGGTTTTTTCTTTTCTATCTCACGTTTCTCAGCTTCTCAGACTATATATTTTTTTTAAAATTAATGACCAAGTACTCTCTGCCTTCATCAAATAGTCACCATTCTCTGTCCTTTATTCACGAAAAAAAAAGAACCTGTTTTGGTCATACTGAAGCGACGACAGAGAAACAGCTAGAGCTTCCGAAGTCTTTAAAAAAAAAAGCATCAGTTTATGGAGAATGGACGAGCTTCACAAGCTCTCGCAGGAACTTAAAAAAAAAAAAAAAAAAAAGCTCAGACAGAGTAGTCTCTGCCTTCATCAAATAACAAGAAACCAGAGTCCTTAATTAACTCTTGTTCTTTTATCCATTAAAAATATTGAGCAGACAGAAACCAGTCCTGAAACTACACTTCCATCCCTTTCTCTACGGTAACGTCTCTTTCCTTCCGTCTGAGACATAAAAGTTAGAACGTACCATACGAAACCAAACGCTGAGATGAACCTATCTCACCAGCAGGCTCGGTTATGACACTTTCCAGATTATTTCTGGAGTTAGAACGTACCAATCTCGTAGTAGTAGTCTCACCGGTGACGTTTCCGCTTTACTTCAATCACCTAGAAGCGAGCTGCTCGCTCCAAGAGGGCTGAGTTAGAAGGAAAATTCATTGTCATGTAGGAGTGACGTGGCGGTGGGGGATATTTAATCTGATTGCAGTAACGGACAGTGCTTGAAAATACGACATGGAAGCCTCAAGCAACCAGCGTTCTCGGGAGCTAGCATCGTTAGTTGCCAAAACTGCCGCCGCCCCGCCGAGATGAAGCGATTCAAGACCCTGTTGCTTACTGGAATGGAATCGTCACACTCACACCGATTTCTGCATCTCAGTCTCTCCAATGGCGGATACAATCAAATATTGCGAAGAACCCTAAATTCCAAAACGTTGGGATCAAGAGTCTTAGCGTTTTCAAAAAAAAAATTGTTGTTTAAAAAAAAAAAAATTGCAGTGTTTCACGCAAACAGGCTTGGTTCCTTGGAAACAATATAAAGCCCAAACATAACACAACTAAACCGATGTCAGATGCTGGTGATAGTACTTGATAACGTGTACTTATGAAGAGTGAAGGAAACACTCTTTTGTATATAGATAGATAGATTACTTCTTCTCACAATTCTTTGTAGCACTATAAAAATAACGAATAACACTAATAGAAAACCATGCATTTTTTTTTTTAAATGGATCAAAACGAAAAAAAAAAAGAAGAAAAATTGAAAGACAAAAAAAGAGTATTCACCGAATGTGAGAAGGATCAACAAAACACACTCGATTCAGAAACTGGATTTAAACAAATCACATAACGAAGAAGAAGAGCTTTCACAAAAAAAAAAAAAAAAAAAACTTCACCCCATCAACGAAATTGATGAAACAGTACGAGCGTAGGATGCAATTATCCAATAAAACAAAATTGTCATATTTTTGGAATTTCTCTCAAAATTTGTAGGTTAACCCCTACGAAAATATTGAGTTTTTCGTTAAATGCTCTATATACATAATCTTATGCTCTTTAGTGTTCTTTAAAATTATTTAACCACATTATGCATTTTTATTAATGTATTCTAAACTATCTTTCAAGGTACATGTACATCAATCTAATTTTTGACAATTAATTTAGTTTAAATTCATATACTGCTTAAATAAGTAGACTAACCACTATAAAATCACTATTATCTAGAGAAACAGAGACAACAAACGTTCCTAACCTCTTTGATCATCATAATATGTAAGTGGAGGATGCAATTATGGAATAAAACAATATTGTCATATTTTTGGAATTTCTCTCAAAATTTGTAGGTTAACCCTACGAAAATATTAAATTTTTCGTTAAATGCTCTATATACATAATCTTATGCTCTTTAGTGTTCTTTAAAATTATTTAACCACATTCTACATTTGTATTAAAAGGTTTCTAAACTATCTTACAAGGTACATGTACATCATTCTAATTTTTAACAATTAATTTAGTTGAAATTCATATACTGCTTAAATAAGTAGACTAACCACTATAAAATCACTATTATCTAGAGAAACAGAGACAACAAACGTTCCTAACCTCTTTGATCATCATAATATGTAAGTGGAGGATGCAATTATGCAATAAAACAATATTGTCATATTTTTGGAATTTCTCTCAAAATTTGTAGGTTAACCCCTACGAAAATATTGAGTTTTTCATTAAATACTCTATATACATAAACTTATACTCTTTAGTGTTGTTTAAAATTATTTTACCACATTATACATTTTTATTAAC
Organism: Brassica juncea; assembly: GCA_018703725.1. Classification (NCBI taxonomy): domain Eukaryota; kingdom Viridiplantae; phylum Streptophyta; class Magnoliopsida; order Brassicales; family Brassicaceae; genus Brassica; species Brassica juncea. The sequence goes on from CM031942.1 coordinate 68,601,381, forward strand.
GTATTCTAAACTATCTTTCAAGGTACATGTACATCATTCTAATTTTTAACAATTAATTTAGTTTAAATTCATATACTGCTTAAATAAGTAGACTAACCACTATAAAATCACTATTATATAGAGAAACAGAGACAACAAACGTTCCTAACCTCTTTGATCATCATAATATGTAAGTGGAGGATGCAATTATGCAATAAAACAATATTGTCATATTTTTGGAATTTCTCTCAAAATTTGTAGGTTTAACCCCTACGAAAATATTGAGTTTTTCGTTAAATGCTCTATATACATAATCTTATGCTCTTTAGTGTTCTTTAAAATTATTTAACCACATTCTACATTTGTATTTAAAGGTTTATAAACTATCTTTCAATGTACATGTACATCATTCTAATTTTTAACAATTAATTTAGTTGAAATTCATATACTGCTTAAATAAGTAGACTAACCACTATAAAATCACTATTATCTAGAGAAACAGAGACAACAAACGTTCCTAACCTCTTTGATCATCATAATATGTAAGTGGAGGATGCAATTATGCAATAAAAAAATATTGTCATATTTTTGGAATTTCTCTCAAAATTTGTAGGTTAACCCTACGAAAATATTGAGTTTTTCGTTAAATACTCTATATACATAAACTTATACTCTTTAGTGTTGTTTAAAATTATTTTACCACATTATACATTTTTATTAATGTATTCTAAACTATCTTTCAAGGTACATGTACATCATTCTAATTTTTAACAATTAATTTAGTTTAAATTCATATACTGCTTAAATAAGTAGACTAACCACTATAAAATCACTATTATCTAGAGAAACGAAGATAACAAACGTTCCTAACCTCTTTGATCATCATAATATGTAAGTGGAGGATGCAATTATGCAATAAAACAATATTTTCATATTTTTAGAATTTCTCTCAAAATTTGTAGGTTAACCCCTACAAAAATATTGAGTTTTTCGTTAAATGTTGTATATACATAATCTTATGCTCTTTAGTGTTCTTTAAAATTATTTAACCACATTCTACATTTGTATTAATGTATTCTAAACTATCTTTCAAGGTAGATGTACCTCATTCTAATTTTTAACAATTAATTTAATTGAAATTCATATACTGCTTAAATAAGTAGACTAACCACTATATAATCACTATTATCTAGAGAAACAGAGACAACAAACGTTCCTAACCTCTTTGATCATCATAATATGTAAATGGAGGATGCAATAATGCAATAAAAAAATATTGCCATATTTTTCGAATTTCTCTCAAAATTTGTAGGTTAACCCCCTACGAAAATATAGAGTTTTTCGTTAAATGCTCTATATACATAATCTTATGCTCTTTAGTGTTCTTTAAAATTATTTAACCACATTCTACATTTGTATTAAAAGGTTTATAAACTATCTTTCAATGTACATGTACATCATTCTAATTTTTAACAATTAATTTAGTTTAAATTCATATACTGCTTAAATAAGTAGACTAACCACTATAAATCACTATTATCTAGAGAAACGGAGACAACAAACGTTCCTAACCTCTTTGATCATCATAATATGTAAGTGGAGGATGCAATTATGCAATAAAACAATATTGTCATAATTTTCGAATTTCTCTCAAAATTTGTAGGTTTAACCCCTACAAAAATATTGAGTTTTTCGTTAAATGATGTATATACATAATCTTATGCTCTTTAGTGTTCTTTAAAATTATTTAACCACATTCTACATTTGTATTAATGTATTCTAAACTATCTTTCAAGGTACATGTACCTCATTCTAATTTTTAACAATTAATTTAGTTGAAATTCATACACTGCTTAAATAAGTAGACTAACCACTATAAAATCCCTATTGTCTAGAGAAACAGAGACAACAAACGTTCCTAACCTCTTTTATCATCATAATATGTAAGTGGAGGATGAAATAATGCAATAAAAAAATATTGCCATATTTTTCAAATTTCTCTCAAAATTTGTAGGTTAACCCCTACGAAAATATTGAGTTTTTCGTTAAATGCTCTATATACATAATCTTATGCTCTTTAGTGTTCTTTAAAATTATTTAACCACATTCTACATTTGTATTAAAAGGTTTATAAACTATCTTTCAATGTACATGTACATCATTCTAATTTTTAACAATTAATTTAGTTTAAATTCATATACTGCTTAAATAAGTAGACTAACCACTATATAATCACTATTATCTAGAGAAACAGAGACAACAAACGTTCCTAACCTCTTTGATCATCATAATATGTAAATGGAGGATGCAATAATGCAATAAAACAATATTGCCATATTTTTCGAATTTCTCTCAAAATTTGTAGGTTAACCCCCTACGAAAATATAGAGTTTTTCGTTAAATGCTCCATATACATAATCTTATGCTCTTTAGTGTTCTTTAAAATTATTTAACCACATTCTACATTTGTATTAAAAGGTTTATAAACTATCTTTCAATGTACATGTACATCATTCTAATTTTTAACAATTAATTTAGTTTAAATTCATATACTGCTTAAATAAGTAGACTAACCACTATAAATCACTATTATCTAGAGAAACGGAGACAACAAACGTTCCTAACCTCTTTGATCATCATAATATGTAAGTGGAGGATGCAATTATGCAATAAAACAATATTGTCATAATTTTCGAATTTCTCTCAAAATTTGTAGGTTTAACCCCTACAAAAATATTGAGTTTTTCGTTAAATGTTGTATATACATAATCTTATGCTCTTTAGTGTTCTTTAAAATTATTTAACCACATTCTACATTTGTATTAATGTATTCTAAACTATCTTTCAAGGTACATGTACCTCATTCTAATTTTTAACAATTAATTTAGTTGAAATTCATACACTGCTTAAATAAGTAGACTAACCACTATAAAATCCCTATTGTCTAGAGAAACAGAGACAACAAATGTTCCTAACCTCTTTTATCATCATAATATGTAAGTGGAGGATGAAATAATGCAATAAAAAAATATTGCCATATTTTTCAAATTTCTCTCAAAATTTGTAGGTTAACCCCTACGAAAATATTGAGTTTTTCGTTAAATACTCTATATACATAATCTTATACCTTTAGTGTTGTTTAAAATTATTTTACCACATTATACATTTTTATTAATTTATTCTAAACTGTCTTTCAAGGTACATGTACATCATTCTAATTTTTAACAATTAATTTAGTTGAAATTCATACACTGCTTAAATAAGTAGACTAACCACTATAAAATCCCTATTGTCTAGAGAAACAGAGACAACAAACGTTCCTAACCTCTTTGATCATCATAATATGTAAGTGGAGGATGCAATTACGCAATAAAACAATATTGTCATATTTTTCGAATTTCTCTCAAAATTTGTAGGTTAACCCCTACGAAAATATTGAGTTTTTCGTTAAATGCTCTATATACATAATCTTATGCTCTTTAGTGTTCTTTAAAATTATTTAACAACATTCTACATTTGTATTAATGTATTCTAAACTATCTTTCAATGTACATGTACATCATTCTAATTTTTAACAATTAATTTAGTTTAAATTCATATACAGCTTAAATAAGTAGACTAACCACTATATAATCACTATTATCTAGAGAAACAGAGACAACAAACGTTCCTAACCTCTTTGATCATCATAATATGTAAATGGAGGATGCAATAATGCAATAAAAAATATTGCCATATTTTTCGAATTTCTCTCAAAATTTGTAGGTTAACCCCCTACGAAAATATAGAGTTTTTCGTTAAATGCTCTATATACATAATCTTATGCTCTTTAGTGTTCTTTAAAATTATTTAACCACATTCTACATTTGTATTAAAAGGTTTATAAACTATCTTTCAATGTACATGTACATCATTCTAATTTTTAACAATTAATTTAGTTTAAATTCATATACTGCTTAAATAAGTAGACTAACCACTATAAATCACTATTATCTAGAGAAACGGAGACAACAAACGTTCCTAACCTCTTTGATCATCATAATATGTAAGTGGAGGATGCAATTATGCAATAAAACAATATTGTCATAATTTTCGAATTTATCTCAAAATTTGTAGGTTTAACCCCTACAAAAATATTGAGTTTTTCGTTAAATGTTGTATATACATAATCTTATGCTCTTTAGTGTTCTTTAAAATTATTTAACCACATTCTACATTTGTATTAATGTATTCTAAACTATCTTTCAAGGTACATGTACCTCATTCTAATTTTTAACAATTAATTTAGTTGAAATTCATACACTGCTTAAATAAGTAGACTAACCACTATCAAATCCCTATTGTCTAGAGAAACAGAGACAACAAACGTTCCTAACCTCTTTTATCATCATAATATGTAAGTGGAGGATGAAATAATGCAATAAAAAAATATTGCCATATTTTTCAAATTTCTCTCAAAATTTGTAGGTTAACCCCTACGAAAATATTGAGTTTTTCGTTAAATGCTCTATATACATAATCTTATGCTCTTTAGTGTTCTTTAAAATTATTTAACCACATTCACATTTGTATTAAAAGGTTTATAAACTATCTTTCAATGTACATGTACATCATTCTAATTTTTAACAATTAATTTAGTTTAAATTCATATACAGCTTAAATAAGTAGACTAACCACTATATAATCACTATTATCTAGAGAAACAGAGACAACAAACGTTCCTAACCTCTTTGATCATCATAATATGTAAATGGAGGATGCAATAATGCAATAAAAAATATTGCCATATTTTTCGAATTTCTCTCAAATTTGTAGGTTAACCCCCTACGAAAGAGTTAGTTACTCACAAACATTTTTCGTAGGGTTAACCTACAAATTTGAGAGAAATTCGAAAATATGGCAATATTTTTTTATTGCATTATTGCATCCTCCATTTACATATTATGATGATCAAAGAGGTTAGGAACGTTTGTTGTCTCTGTTTCTCTAGATAATAGTGATTATATAGTGGTTAGTCTACTTATTTAAGCTGTATATGAATTTAAACTAAATTAATTGTTAAAAATTAGAATGATGTACATGTACATTGAAAGATAGTTTATAAACCTTTTAATACAAATGTGAATGTGGTTAAATAATTTTAAAGAACACTAAAGAGCATAAGATTATGTATATAGAGCATTTAACGAAAAACTCAATATTTTCGTAGGGGTTAACCTACAATTTTGAGAGAAATTTGAAAAATATGGCAATATTTTTTTATTGCATTATTTCATCCTCCACTTACATATTATGATGATAAAAGAGGTTAGGAACGTTTGTTGTCTCTGTTTCTCTAGACAATAGGGATTTGATAGTGGTTAGTCTACTTATTTAAGCAGTGTATGAATTTCAACTAAATTAATTGTTAAAAATTAGAATGAGGTACATGTACCTTGAAAGATAGTTTAGAATACATTAATACAAATGTAGAATGTGGTTAAATAATTTTAAAGAACATAAAGAGCATAAGATATGTATATACAACATTTAACGAAAAACTCAATATTTTTGTAGGGGTTAAACCTACAAATTTTGAGATAAATTCGAAAATTATGACAATATTGTTTATTGCATAATTGCATCCTCCACTTACATATTATGATGATCAAAGAGGTTAGGAACGTTGTTGTCTCCGTTTCTCTAGATAATAGTGATTTATAGTGGTTAGTCTACTTATTTAAGCAGTATATGAATTTAAACTAAATTAATTGTTAAAAATTAGAATGATGTACATGTACATTGAAAGATAGTTTATAACCTTTTAATACAAATGTAGAATGTGGTTAAATAATTTTAAAGAACACTAAAGAGCATAAGATTATGTATATAGAGCATTTAACGAAAAACTCTATATTTTCGTAGGGGGTTAACCTACAAATTTTGAGAGAAATTCGAAAAATATGGCAATATTTTTTTATTGCATTATTGCATCCTCCATTTACATATTATGATGATCAAAGAGGTTAGGAACGTTTGTTGTCTCTGTTTCTCTAGATAATAGTGATTATATAGTGGTTAGTCTACTTATTTAAGCTGTATATGAATTTAAACTAAATTAATTGTTAAAAATTAGAATGATGTACATGTACATTGAAAGATAGTTTAGAATACATTAATACAAATGTAGAATGTTGTTAAATAATTTTAAAGAACACTAAAGAGCATAAGATTATGTATATAGAGCATTTAACGAAAAACTCAATATTTTCGTAGGGGTTAACCTACAAATTTTGAGAGAAATTCGAAAAATATGACAATATTGTTTTATTGCGTAATTGCATCCTCCACTTACATATTATGATGATCAAAGAGGTTAGGAACGTTTGTTGTCTCTGTTTCTCTAGACAATAGGGATTTTATAGTGGTTAGTCTACTTATTTAAGCAGTGTATGAATTTCAACTAAATTAATTGTTAAAAATTAGAATGATGTACATGTACCTTGAAAGACAGTTTAGAATAATTAATAAAAATGTATAATGTGGTAAAATAATTTTAAACAACACTAAAGGTATAAGATTATGTATATAGAGTATTTAACGAAAAACTCAATATTTTCGTAGGGGTTAACCTACAAATTTTGAGAGAAATTTGAAAAATATGGCAATATTTTTTTTATTGCATTATTTCATCCTCCACTTACATATTATGATGATAAAAGAGGTTAGGAACATTTGTTGTCTCTGTTTCTCTAGACAATAGGGATTTTATAGTGGTTAGTCTACTTATTTAAGCAGTGTATGAATTTCAACTAAATTAATTGTTAAAAATTAGAATGAGGTACATGTACCTTGAAAGATAGTTTAGAATACATTAATACAAATGTAGAATGTGGTTAAATAATTTTAAAGAACACTAAAGAGCATAAGATTATGTATATACAACATTTAACGAAAAACTCAATATTTTTGTAGGGGTTAAACCTACAAATTTTGAGAGAAATTCGAAAATTATGACAATATTGTTTTATTGCATAATTGCATCCTCCACTTACATATTATGATGATCAAAGAGGTTAGGAACGTTTGTTGTCTCCGTTTCTCTAGATAATAGTGATTTATAGTGGTTAGTCTACTTATTTAAGCAGTATATGAATTTAAACTAAATTAATTGTTAAAAATTAGAATGATGTACATGTACATTGAAAGATAGTTTATAAACCTTTTAATACAAATGTAGAATGTGGTTAAATAATTTTAAAGAACACTAAAGAGCATAAGATTATGTATATGGAGCATTTAACGAAAAACTCTATATTTTCGTAGGGGGTTAACCTACAAATTTTGAGAGAAATTCGAAAAATATGGCAATATTGTTTTATTGCATTATTGCATCCTCCATTTACATATTATGATGATCAAAGAGGTTAGGAACGTTTGTTGTCTCTGTTTCTCTAGATAATAGTGATTATATAGTGGTTAGTCTACTTATTTAAGCAGTATATGAATTTAAACTAAATTAATTGTTAAAATTAGAATGATGTACATGTACATTGAAAGATAGTTTATAAACCTTTTAATACAAATGTAGAATGTGGTTAAATAATTTTAAAGAACACTAAAGAGCATAAGATTATGTATATAGAGCATTTAACGAAAAACTCAATATTTTCGTAGGGGTTAACCTACAAATTTTGAGAGAAATTTGAAAAATATGGCAATATTTTTTTATTGCATTATTTCATCCTCCACTTACATATTATGATGATAAAAGAGGTTAGGAACGTTTGTTGTCTCTGTTTCTCTAGACAATAGGGATTTTATAGTGGTTAGTCTACTTATTTAAGCAGTGTATGAATTTCAACTAAATTAATTGTTAAAAATTAGAATGAGGTACATGTACCTTGAAAGATAGTTTTAGAATACATTAATACAAATGTAGAATGTGGTTAAATAATTTTAAAGAACACTAAAGAGCATAAGATTATGTATATACATCATTTAACGAAAAACTCAATATTTTTGTAGGGGTTAAACCTACAAATTTTGAGAGAAATTCGAAAATTATGACAATATTGTTTTATTGCATAATTGCATCCTCCACTTACATATTATGATGATCAAAGAGGTTAGGAACGTTTGTTGTCTCCGTTTCTCTAGATAATAGTGATTTATAGTGGTTAGTCTACTTATTTAAGCAGTATATGAATTTAAACTAAATTAATTGTTAAAAATTAGAATGATGTACATGTACATTGAAAGATAGTTTATAAACCTTTTAATACAAATGTAGAATGTGGTTAAATAATTTTAAAGAACACTAAAGAGCATAAGATTATGTATATAGAGCATTTAACGAAAAACTCTATATTTTCGTAGGGGGTTAACCTACAAATTTTGAGAGAAATTCGAAAAATATGGCAATATTTTTTTATTGCATTATTGCATCCTCCATTTACATATTATGATGATCAAAGAGGTTAGGAACGTTTGTTGTCTCTGTTTCTCTAGATAATAGTGATTATATAGTGGTTAGTCTACTTATTTAAGCAGTATATGAATTTCAATTAAATTAATTGTTAAAAATTAGAATGAGGTACATCTACCTTGAAAGATAGTTTAGAATACATTAATACAAATGTAGAATGTGGTTAAATAATTTTAAAGAACACTAAAGAGCATAAGATTATGTATATACAACATTTAACGAAAAACTCAATATTTTTGTAGGGGTTAACCTACAAATTTTGAGAGAAATTCTAAAAATATGAAAATATTGTTTTATTGCATAATTGCATCCTCCACTTACATATTATGATGATCAAAGAGGTTAGGAACGTTTGTTATCTTCGTTTCTCTAGATAATAGTGATTTTATAGTGGTTAGTCTACTTATTTAAGCAGTATATGAATTTAAACTAAATTAATTGTTAAAAATTAGAATGATGTACATGTACCTTGAAAGATAGTTTAGAATACATTAATAAAAATGTATAATGTGGTAAAATAATTTTAAACAACACTAAAGAGTATAAGTTTATGTATATAGAGTATTTAACGAAAAACTCAATATTTTCGTAGGGTTAACCTACAAATTTTGAGAGAAATTCCAAAAATATGACAATATTTTTTTATTGCATAATTGCATCCTCCACTTACATATTATGATGATCAAAGAGGTTAGGAACGTTTGTTGTCTCTGTTTCTCTAGATAATAGTGATTTTATAGTGGTTAGTCTACTTATTTAAGCAGTATATGAATTTCAACTAAATTAATTGTTAAAAATTAGAATGATGTACATGTACATTGAAAGATAGTTTATAAACCTTTAAATACAAATGTAGAATGTGGTTAAATAATTTTAAAGAACACTAAAGAGCATAAGATTATGTATATAGAGCATTTAACGAAAAACTCAATATTTTCGTAGGGGTTAAACCTACAAATTTTGAGAGAAATTCCAAAAATATGACAATATTGTTTTATTGCATAATTGCATCCTCCACTTACATATTATGATGATCAAAGAGGTTAGGAACGTTTGTTGTCTCTGTTTCTCTATATAATAGTGATTTTATAGTGGTTAGTCTACTTATTTAAGCAGTATATGAATTTAAACTAAATTAATTGTTAAAAATTAGAATGATGTACATGTACCTTGAAAGATAGTTTAGAATACGTTAATAAAAATGTATAATGTGGTAAAATAATTTTAAACAACACTAAAGAGTATAAGTTTATGTATATAGAGTATTTAATGAAAAACTCAATATTTTCGTAGGGGTTAACCTACAAATTTTGAGAGAAATTCCAAAAATATGACAATATTGTTTTATTGCATAATTGCATCCTCCACTTACATATTATGATGATCAAAGAGGTTAGGAACGTTTGTTGTCTCTGTTTCTCTAGATAATAGTGATTTTATAGTGGTTAGTCTACTTATTTAAGCAGTATATGAATTTCAACTAAATTAATTGTTAAAAATTAGAATGATGTACATGTACCTTGTAAGATAGTTTAGAAACCTTTTAATACAAATGTAGAATGTGGTTAAATAATTTTAAAGAACACTAAAGAGCATAAGATTATGTATATAGAGCATTTAACGAAAAATTTAATATTTTCGTAGGGTTAACCTACAAATTTTGAGAGAAATTCCAAAAATATGACAATATTGTTTTATTCCATAATTGCATCCTCCACTTACATATTATGATGATCAAAGAGGTTAGGAACGTTTGTTGTCTCTGTTTCTCTAGATAATAGTGATTTTATAGTGGTTAGTCTACTTATTTAAGCAGTATATGAATTTAAACTAAATTAATTGTCAAAAATTAGATTGATGTACATGTACCTTGAAAGATAGTTTAGAATACATTAATAAAAATGCATAATGTGGTTAAATAATTTTAAAGAACACTAAAGAGCATAAGATTATGTATATAGAGCATTTAACGAAAAACTCAATATTTTCGTAGGGGTTAACCTACAAATTTTGAGAGAAATTCCAAAAATATGACAATTTTGTTTTATTGGATAATTGCATCCTACGCTCGTACTGTTTCATCAATTTCGTTGATGGGGTGAAGTTTTTTTTTTTTTTTTTTTTTGTGAAAGCTCTTCTTCTTCGTTATGTGATTTGTTTAAATCCAGTTTCTGAATCGAGTGTGTTTTGTTGATCCTTCTCACATTCGGTGAATACTCTTTTTTTGTCTTTCAATTTTTCTTCTTTTTTTTTTTCGTTTTGATCCATTTAAAAAAAAAAATGCATGGTTTTCTATTAGTGTTATTCGTTATTTTTATAGTGCTACAAAGAATTGTGAGAAGAAGTAATCTATCTATCTATATACAAAAGAGTGTTTCCTTCACTCTTCATAAGTACACGTTATCAAGTACTATCACCAGCATCTGACATCGGTTTAGTTGTGTTATGTTTGGGCTTTATATTGTTTCCAAGGAACCAAGCCTGTTTGCGTGAAACACTGCAATTTTTTTTTTTTAAACAACAATTTTTTTTTTGAAAACGCTAAGACTCTTGATCCCAACGTTTTGGAATTTAGGGTTCTTCGCAATATTTGATTGTATCCGCCATTGGAGAGACTGAGATGCAGAAATCGGTGTGAGTGTGACGATTCCATTCCAGTAAGCAACAGGGTCTTGAATCGCTTCATCTCGGCGGGGCGGCGGCAGTTTTGGCAACTAACGATGCTAGCTCCCGAGAACGCTGGTTGCTTGAGGCTTCCATGTCGTATTTTCAAGCACTGTCCGTTACTGCAATCAGATTAAATATCCCCCACCGCCACGTCACTCCTACATGACAATGAATTTTCCTTCTAACTCAGCCCTCTTGGAGCGAGCAGCTCGCTTCTAGGTGATTGAAGTAAAGCGGAAACGTCACCGGTGAGACTACTACTACGAGATTGGTACGTTCTAACTCCAGAAATAATCTGGAAAGTGTCATAACCGAGCCTGCTGGTGAGATAGGTTCATCTCAGCGTTTGGTTTCGTATGGTACGTTCTAACTTTTATGTCTCAGACGGAAGGAAAGAGACGTTACCGTAGAGAAAGGGATGGAAGTGTAGTTTCAGGACTGGTTTCTGTCTGCTCAATATTTTTAATGGATAAAAGAACAAGAGTTAATTAAGGACTCTGGTTTCTTGTTATTTGATGAAGGCAGAGACTACTCTGTCTGAGCTTTTTTTTTTTTTTTTTTTTAAGTTCCTGCGAGAGCTTGTGAAGCTCGTCCATTCTCCATAAACTGATGCTTTTTTTTTTAAAGACTTCGGAAGCTCTAGCTGTTTCTCTGTCGTCGCTTCAGTATGACCAAAACAGGTTCTTTTTTTTTCGTGAATAAAGGACAGAGAATGGTGACTATTTGATGAAGGCAGAGAGTACTTGGTCATTAATTTTAAAAAAAATATATAGTCTGAGAAGCTGAGAAACGTGAGATAGAAAAGAAAAAACCCTTTGTCTCGTAGATTGACTGAAGAAGCTCTGATACCATAAACTTTATTGAAATTAAAGTAGCTCAAAAAGCTTAAAGAGGTTTCATACAATAGAACACATAAACACACACTTATACGAGTCTATAACAGATACATGGTTTATAATAAGAACGGGGCTTTTCAATATAGTTGAAGATGAATCATTCCTTTCCCCGCGTTCCTGCTTTTCACGCAATCTCCTCCGTTCCACCACCATTAGCTTGAGGTGTCCGTTCAGCCACAACGGTGCCTTTCTCACGAAGATGGTGTAAAAGGATACAAACTCCAATGGCGACGAGAAGCGTTAGAATCATGCCTACGAACAATAGCACGAGAAGAAGGATGAAGACGTTAGTAGGGAGATCCGGTATCTCTGAGCCCATCATCCCTTTTTTTTTTCTTTTTTCTTGGTTTATCACGTTTGTTTGATTATTGATTCGCCGCTCAGGCACTTGGTTTAAATAGGATCGAATTTCTTTGTTATCAACGTCACAGCTTAACAGATATACTACCTACTGATTCATGTAAATGATATTAACTAATGCATTTGTCTTACTGATTGTTCGCCTTAAGTAAGTATCCATTTCCATTATCAAGTGAGAACAATTATTTTCCTAACAGCCCAAGTATATAAAAAGTAGATATATTGTTTCAAATGGTACTACCAGATTGGCCACTAATTTTGCTACGAATGTTGCCAAATTAACATAGCACATTCCTAATTAACAACTAATAATGGGATATACTACGTACCAGTATTGGACATCATTTGCTCTGACACTTAGGTTTAAATAGGATTAAGTTTCTTTGTTATCAACATCACAGCTTAACAGATATACTACCTACTGATTCATGTAAATGATATTAACGAATGCATTTGTCTTACTGATTGTTCGCCTTAAATAAGTATCCATTTCCATTATCAAGTGAGAACAATTATTTTCCTAACAGCCCAAGTATATAAAAAGTAGATATATTGTTTCAAATGGTACTACCAGATTGGCTACTATTTTTGCTACGAATGTTGCCAAATTAACATAGCATCAGTGTTTTGAAATTCGACCCGAACCCGCGGTTGAACCGCTAAACCCGGTAACCCAAGATTTAAAAATCAGAACCAATAACAAAGGGTTCTGAAAATTTTAAAAATATTTAGAAATCTGCCTCGCAATAAACTCCCTTAATTTTGATGCAAGTTAATTCTCAATCGTAAAATTTCCATAAATTGGATGTAAAAATAACTTATGAATATTTAGAAATAACAAATGCTTTTGAATTATATATGTAATTATCACATTAGCTTCTACAATATATATTATGCATCTTCTTCGGTTTCTTCTTATTTTTTTGTTATCATTTTGTTCTATTTTTTTAATCAATTTTTGCTAATGTTTTCCTAATTTTTACATATATTTTGCCAACTAATTATTTTTCTCCATAAATTGTAATACAAACCATACAATCAATGAACCAAAAATCCATCTTAGAATTCTTTTCAATCGTAACATTAACCTATTCACTATATTATTTGACTTAAATACAAAATTCTACTATATATTAATTGAGAATTCACTTTAGTGACCTTTGCTTACGTGTCGATCATAGGTGAACTCTTACAAAATTATTATAATTTCATTATTTGATGATTTAAAATTTTTATTTATTTATTTTATTAGATCTAAGAAAGTCAAATCTAGTACCAATTAATATCATTTGCCAAATAATATACATAATAATATTATAAATAATGATTTATGGTAACTAATTGTTAAAATTATAGAAAGAGTAATAATATTGATCATTTTTTATATTTATAAAAATATATAAAATAATAAACGATAAACAACTTAAAAATTGATATAATGATAGACAGGACCAAAATATAATCCGTTAAATTTTCAAAATTGATATTGATCCACCTAGTATTTTTTAAATCAATGTTCTCAAATGTTCCATTAAATATAATCCGTTAAATTTTCAAAATCTAATTAATTATAAATCATATATGAATATTATAAGCAATTAATAATTTTTATAGACAGGACCAAAAAAATAAGCTACTATAAACTTCAAAACTTCAGCAGGTTCAGCCCAAAACTCTAGAATGTGGCAAAAGGTTACAAACAAGAATCTCTATAAAGTAAGTTTTTCCAAAGCCTAACATCAAGAATCATGATCAAGCCAAATGGTTATTTTTCTATGCCAAAAAAAAAAAAATCACACATTCTACAAACTGTGACAAATCTTAAAAGGATCCTATCACTGACCAAAAAAGGATCCTGTCACCTCCATTTTTGGCTTAGTTCCTTCTTCTCTGAAAGGACCCAAGTGATGTAGATGGCTGCAACGAGTGCTACAATCGTGATCAAGAGAAGTGCGTAGCTGAAATCATCGGTGAGCGAATCGTAGGTCTTTGAAGGAGCAAATCCTTGTGTAGAAGAGATCCACTCCATAGGCAAAGACGTGTGTTGTTGACTCTAGCTTGTCCGGAGCTGTTACTATGCTTCTTAGACCTTCTACCTTGAGGGAGTGTGTGACGTATGACTGTGAAATATGACAAAGCTCATTACAATCACAAAGACTAAGACCGGGCATAGAAACTAAACAAAAGTATACCATGTGTATGAGTGAACCTCAGGAATGATGGGTAATGTATCCGTGAGAGGGATGATTCTTTCTCAGCTTGAGAGGGGTTTAGTGTCCTTCGTGGATTCACAAATCGTTTATCAAGTGCCAATATCTGACCATTAGTTCGAACAGTTTTTGAGTATCATTTTTCTAATCCATGGAGGTATCTATATATGATATGTAACCAACAAACCTGATCCCCGATGGTACCAATGAGAAGCTGCTTTGAAGTTATACCCTTTGCTGTTGATGTTACCGCGATGGTTTGAGGGAAGAAGTATGACTGTGACTTTGTGAGCACCTCTGATCTAGAGTATGAAGAGATTGGTGCTGTTAGATTGTGCTGTCCCAAAACGAGTTTCCAGACATTTTTGTTCTCCTGCGAATAAAAGTTTATAATGTTTCATGGAGCTAACATAAACAGATAAAATGTTATGGATATGAAGTCATACCGCACGAGACTGATCATAGATCTCCACGACCGTAACCTCGTACTTGTTAGCTCGAAGATTGAAGTAGTCGTTAACAACCCAACTCTCACTAAATAACTGCATATAAAATTTAAAAGGTTGAAGAAAGTTGCATTGAATCTATTACAAAACGAAATGAGATGAAATAGCATATGAGGATTTACAGCATGAACTGGCCCTTGGCAGCCTTGATGCGTCAAACGGTGCAGTGTACGCCCAGTGATGGTGTCAATGAGGTATACTACAAGTGCTGACTCCTCTGGTGTAACTGAACCTGTGGCTACAAACAGCAAGTTTATTGATACATATTTATACAACAGATCTTGCTCTGGGCTGACTATGGCTTGTGTATGGACAACCTGGAAATACAATCAATGCATCCAGCATCTGCCAACTACAAGAACAGAGGGATTCTCGTCCATGGGGTGATGATGAGGAACCTGCCATTGGTACAAGCTAATACCACTGGGGGCGTTCACAGGCTTCTGATCTACTCGGAGAGTTTAGCAGCATAGACCAGACAATTCTCCTATCTCCAGTGTGCAGAGCAAAAAGTTTTTCAGCTCGTGTAAGTGCTATGAATAACTTCCTAAAGCCATTATGGTCACGCGTAAGTTTGGTCCTCCCAGAACGTAACTCTTCATCCTCATTTCTTGAATTGCTGCCACATCTTCTTGGCTTTGCTAGCAACAAGGACCCCCTTGAGCTTCAGCATATGTCCCTTACTTATTGATTGACTTTAACAGCAAGCATATTGCGTTTCCAGAATCTTCAATAGGAGTCTTTTGGAAGCTAATATCTCTATCTAAAAAAGCCAATAGTAACCAAAATTGATCTCGTTGAATCAAGAACAACAACTTTGTCGCTTAAAACTGATGAAATTGCGCCAGAGAATCCACCAGGGAACACCTTGCTTTTCTGTGCCACCACCTCTCCACTTTTGGGATCAATCTGATACACACAATAGCCTCAGATGAATGAAGGAATCCCAGAACATAAATTATACTACTGCTTCCAGGAGGCTGAAGAACCCGCCGAACTTCAAACCTGCAGGAGACACAATGAGTAAATACAAACTAATCGCCAAAAGCACCATAATATGCATGTCTGCACTTGAAGCAACCTCATTCAAATGTAAAGTGAACGCAGGCTCTCATACCCTTCCGCTGTGAAATCCTTTTTCCACAGGACCTCTCCATCCAACGCAGAAACAGCATGAAGGTACCCACCACCGAAAACAAGAATAGGGTAGTCCTTGTCAACCTTCAGATTTACCTGAAAGACAGTTCTAATTCAAAAACAAGAAACCAAGGAAATTATGACACATTTAAGATATATAAGATAATATCAATCTTCAATCCCCTCTATAGATCAAAGTAGTTTTTTTCTTATAACATATCAGCAGTTGGCCTCCTATAAAATAAGCTAGGCTTATATTACTAAACGGGACCACCGATAGAGCATTAGCATAAGCATTATGTTCGTGATTATCCAATCAATATTTATCACAAAGACATTTACAAGAGCATTTACAAGACGCTAATGCTCTCCAAATGCTCTTTACTCAATGCTCTCATATGGAGCTTTTGGTAGAGCATTTGCACTTAGAATATATAAAACTTTAAAAATAATTATATATAACTAATCTATTTTATTTAATAATATAAAAAATCATATTCATAATCAAAAAAATAAATTTATATTTTTAAAATAAAAGTTGTGATTAATTATTTTAACTTTTTAAAAATAACAATATTTCACATTTGAAATATAAGATAATTTATATAATTACACATATCATTCATTATTTTTAATAAAAACATAAAATAATATATATTTATATATTATATATTAGAAATTAAACATATGTATATTATTTATAAAAAAATAAATTATATGTCATACATTAATTTTTTGATAATATTATATATGAATCATTTACTGCTCTACCAATAGATAAATAATGATAATTTATATATAAATTATATATAATTATTTTATTTTATTTAATAATATAAAAATTATTTTTATATCCAAAAATAAAATTCTATTTTAAAATAATATTTATTTATTTTTTAAATATTATTATTTTACATTTAAAATTTAATTTGATTTTATAATTAAATAAGATTCACTATTTTTAATAAAAAATTATTATTAATATATATTATAATTTAATATATATTATTTTAAAATAAATATATTATATACTAACTTTTATTATAATTTTAAAATTGTATATTGCTACTGCTCTACTAATCACTGTATTAAAAGTTTTAATAAGAACATACAGATTCTGCAGAGCATACTGCTACTGCTTCTTTATCAGCTGTAACAATCGAGGCATGAGTTGTAAAATGCTCAAGTGACAGATTTATACGATTGCGTGGACATATATAAACAACCTTCATTAAAGTTATATGAAACATTAACACAACGTAATATATATATATATATATATTTTAAAAAAAACTTATTTGATAGGAATCTGTAGACACTTTTGGGCTTATGGACTTGCTCTTTAGACTTGTTGAGTTAAGCTTCAAACCGGGGTTTCAATAGCTTCTCCAGGAGGACCAGGACGTTCTTCCACTGCCTTCAAGCCGAAGTGATGGCCCAACATGCAGACTCCAACGACGAGGAGTACCATTACGATCAAGAAAACAACCACGGCGAGAGAAGAACAAGAAGATTGTTCGGGAGATCGGGAATTTCATAACCTATCGTTTCTTTGTTTTTGTGTTTACAGTTGCTTCATGCTAAAATTTATAAACTTCTTCTTGTGAAAGCGTATATACATATGGAATCTTTGTCTCTTTTGGTTTAAAAAATTAAATTGTGTCCCACTCAACTCAAGATCGAATCCATGAATTATGTTTTTTTTTTTGTTCTTTCAAAATTTGCTAAACATTTTATTATAATTTACTTATTTTTTTCATAAAATATATTGTCCTTTGTTTTTACTACCTAAAACTTCTTTTCTTTTCTTCATTATTTTTATATGGGGTGATTTAGTGAGGCGTAAATACAAAAAACAAAAGTCACTTTTGTGTAGCTTTGATTTTTGGACTTGACCGTGAGGTTAATATTATATATTTTAAAGTATATGAAAATTAAACTAATAGTATTAAAACAAAGAACTAAAATAAGTAAACGAAATTAGATGAAATCTATGCAAATTAGTGTGTATTTAAAATTTCTATAAAAAAAAATCTGAGTAGAATAATGTTCTTTGTCAACCAAAAGTGAACTTGTAACACATTTACGTTATTACTAATAGAAAGTCATAAAATGAAAGAAATAGATCGCACATCCTTCACAATTATAAAGACATATATATATATATATATATATATATATATATATATATATATATATATATATATGTATATATATATATGTATATATATATGAGCGTACAAGAAGATCTAACACACATAAAACTTCAAAATATTAAATATTGACATAAAACTCATGAACTTTGTTGTTAAACTCCTCGCTTTCATATTTATGTTCATAATTTCTGCAATTCGATCTAGAGAAGTTGTAGGAAATGTGAAATTCTTCAAGGTAAATTAAAAATAAATATCATATTTATAAATACCAAACTAAAATTATATAGAACAAATCATAGTACTAATTGAAATATATTTTGTCATAGTTAAATGAAAAGGTCATATACAATTGCGTGGACATATATAAACAACCTTCATTAAGTCACCCACTACTCCATAACCATAAAATCCAGGTTTTATATATTCTTTAAAATATTATTCTTATATCTTTTATCTCTTAACATTTTCATTTTTGCGTTAGATTGTATTTTGTATATATATTTTAAATTTTAGAATATTTTCATTTTTATATTTTCATATATTAAATGACTAAAAATTATGACAGAGACATTGCTAACAAACCATCCAATAAAAATCATTCGCAGTTTTTACCAAAAAAAAACATTCGAAGATTTGGTATTTTCTCTTGTTTTTAGTCACATTATTTAAATTAAAAATATATATTCGGTTAACTGGAAATTTATTTTATAGGGCTAAAATTATTTATTATTTATATATTTATTGAATTTGGAATATTTTAAGTGATTTCTATAAAGTCAAAATTATGGAATTTATTTACAAAATATATTTCATTAAATAAGTTTTTGTGTTCTTATGTTTAAATTGAACTTGTATTTTGCATATTGTTTGGACAATATCTAATATAGTTTGATTTCACATAATATACTTATTGTGTATCTATCTAATTTGAATAGATGGAACCATCTTTTTCCATACCTAAACCAAAATATAAAGGTAAAAAGGGAAATGGAATTAGAAGAACCATCGACTGTCCAAATGGAACGGTACCTATACAAAGGAACACAAAAGAATATGTTGCAAATCGTTTATATTGGGCAGACAAACATTTTAAGCCACTTACAGTCGAAAGTCATGGAACACATGTAAGTACAACTATTTGAAATGGCTAAATTTTACATATATCTATAATCTGAAAAAGTTGTGTTACAAAAAAAAATTATAATCTGAAATATATTTTTGATATAAATTTGGAATTTTAAAGTTTGCTGGAGTTAGAACTCAAGATAAAGGCCCTTACCATGGTTTGGCAGCTTGGATGAGTGTGCATGATTTGAACGTTAGTAACGACCAGATTTCATACACTACCATATATGTAGAAAGTGGAGTCAACAACAAAGTTAACTCCATCCAGACTGGTTGGATGGTAAAATCAATGTTGATGCTATTTAATCAACCTAATTACTTTAAACTGTAGAATGCTTTAATTTGATTTATATATAGGTGAATCCAAGTTTATTTGGTGACAACCGCACATGGAGTTATGGATTTTGGAAGGTACGTATATCGATACATTATTAATATAATCCTAATTACATAACATATTTCAATCCATGGATAAGTGTGTTAATAATAATTTTCTTTGTTTTACAAATTTTCTTTTCATATACATTAGGGAAAACTGATTGTAAATTTTGTTTTCTAAATTTCTTAACTGGAACATTACAAGTTTTTATTTTTTGAATATTTTTTCAAAAAGGCTAAATTTATATTTATATTAAAAATACGCATAAAAAGTATAAAAATCAAACTAACAGTACCAACTATTAAACGGAATAAATACTCATCTTTTCATGTTTTAAATGTTAAGCCAATCTCATTGAAACATAGTACTAGATTTCACTCTTTTGATTTTGTCTATTTGACCAACCAAACAATTTATTTATTATAAATATGCACGTTAATAGAAAATGAAAAATAAACCATGAAAATTGTTATTAAATATTTATAGTAGTATTTAAAATATAAATGACTAAAAAATATATTTATCAGAAATTAATTTCATGCATTGTTATTCTTGTAGTATAAGGTTTTTTAAGTCTTTTAAACTTTTTATATATATTAGCTTGAATTAATTGTCAATTATCATCTAAGTTATGATATGTATTGAAACTAAATACTGATAGGGTGCCAATGGAGCAGGCTGTTACAATACAATATGTCCTGGTTTTGTTCAAGTGTCCAAAACTGATCCTTTAAGTGCACATTTTCCTTATCCCGGCAAAGGACAAGGAGAAAGAGCAGTTTATCCTAGTATTTTACAAGTAAGATGAATATATTTAAATTTTTGTTACTGATATGTTTTTCTAATAGTTAATATGTATGTATTTTTGAATATATATATATATATATATATATATTTTTTTTTTTTTTTTTTTTTTTTTGAAACTTATTTTTTGGATATATTAAAGGATAAAGAAACAGGAAATTGGTGGACAACAGATGTAAAATACAGGGGGCCAGATACACATGTTGGTTATTGGCCAAAAGAACTATTTGATCTTATAAGTAATAGTGTGAATATGGTTGGAGTTATGGGAGCAGTCCGAGCTTCATCATCTGGTATAAGTCCACCGATGGGTAATGGTCATCTACCAACTGAAGATGAGAAAGCGTCTCCGCATGTTAAAAGCCTAAAAATCTTAGATTCTAAGTTTAACGTCAAAGAAAGTAGCAAATACAATTTAGAAAAGCAACTAGATAATAACAAATGTTATGGCTTAAAAGATGGAAAGAAACGTATTTTCTTCAAAGAATCCATTTTGTTTACATATGGTGGACCCGGGGGAGATTCTTGTGGAATATAGTAGTAACTTGTGGAATCTAATGGTATAAAATAATATTTGCGGTTATCATAATGAATAATTTGGAATTCATGTTTCATATTCAAGTATTTAAATCTTTTATATATGTGTGAAGAATATATTTATCTGTGAACTATCAGTATGATGGTATATTATTGTAACTGTATCTAACTTCTTGATGCAGTTACAGTATTATAAAACTGAAGATGCTCGTGGGTTAAAATAAACAAAGCCATTGATCTTTACAAGTAAATATTTTTGGGTAAAAAATTACAATTAAATATGTTCAGTCAGTATTTAATTTTTATAGTCATGCATTTACCCAATACTCGTTTCTAAGAGGAAAACTTAATATGTTTCGGATATATAAACCAACCAACCAAAGAGAGAGAAGATGCACTACATAGATAACAAAGGTTTCTAAAAGCTAATTCATATTATCATAGAGTATGTGAGATGATGATAGATAAAAAAAAAGGATCAACAGATAAAGTAGAAAATGTAAGAGTTGGTGAAAAAAATACATTTTGGAGTTGATGATTCCTTCCATATGTTTTAGAAATTATATTTTTGATCGACTATAAACGCATGATGGTCCATTGGACCATAGACCATATAGCAAACAAAACAGAGGCAAATATATTAGTCAACAGAAAAGTCAGAGATAGACAAAAGTAAACATCGATCAATTGATAATTGCATTAATAATAAAAGAAAACTAGATTCTGACTCGTAAGTCTTGCAGATGTATTTTAAAATTATTATGTAAACCGGTTGATACCTATTTGAGGTGGGTTTATTCTTTGAAGTATTCTCAAAATCGATTTAGGCTGATGCCTAGTCTAATCGATAAATTGGATACGAACGAAACAGTTTTTCCAGACTAATTTTTAAAACATTTAAAAAAATCGAATCAAATATCCGTCTAAACAATAATTCTCTATAAAACATCTAATCATCACCTACGATTTTTAGAATATTGATTCTCTCTAATAAAAGTAAATGTCTTGTTGGTAAAATAATTAGGTTGGGTCCAATACGGCTGCCAAATTTGATCATTTGACATATCTCCGCAGCCTCGAATAAAATAAGTGTTTTTCTTTTTGATTTGTCTCTGTATACAATTATTGGCTATTATTTCTCTTAAACATCTTTCTGCATCCAATTATATAAAGGAAAAAGGACTCATCTATATACATTTCTTTTGTCATCAAGACTCGAGAGAATCAATTTATTTAACAATTCAGAATATACCATCGCACCAAAGTCTACAAAAGCCTTATACTCAGTTATTGTGGGTTTGACACACTTGTTCTTTTTTTATCCATTTAAAATAGATCTATATCAAGGACCATCAACTTGATTTATTTGTAAGATAGTGCGTACTTAACTAATTGACGACACTACTTCTATCTTACATTCTCATTCTATATTATTTACTTGAAAAGAACTACAGCTTACAAAGTTTCGTCGCATTAGAAGAAAATTTGGAACCTATTAAAACATCACATATTTAAGGTTATCCATTTCGACTTTACGTATGATTTAAAACGTCTATTCAATTCTTGTACTACATGTGACATGTTAACTTAGGATATTAATCGAAAAATCCGAATCACATGTTCTTCTGTACTTTATTAGATAACAGTTTTAAAAATCTGAATGAATTGTATCTAAGTTGGATACGCTATATTACTGAACACACACACTTGCCATTATCTTAAGACTGAAATGAATTTGATTCTCAATTTAGTGGAGTAGTTGGTGGATAAGAGGACAATCATCACAAAGGTAATAAAGTTGTTAAAAAACGAAATAAACGAGATAAAAAATAATAATACAAACAAGAAGAGTAACAAAGAACATAGAAAGAGGAGGTAATGGAATAAGAGAGGGGACCTACACGACGGAGGAGGATGTCTCCTTCCACCTTCTTCTCTCATCTTGACGACCTTTCAATTTTTTTTTTTTGTTTAAATAATTGTCCTCTCTCAGCCTATATAATTTCACTATCTATGACCATCACAAATATCTTCGAACCCAATCATTCACCAAAGCTCTCCGTAAACCTTTTGATTCCACCGTCGTTCAGTTAGCTCGTAAGAGAGATATGGGAAGTACTCCGGCTGAAGTACCCTGCGAGGATGTCGCCGATAACAGATCCGGCGTAGGAGGTGGTATCTCTGACGTCTACGGTGAGGATTTAGCTACCTTGGACCAGCTCGTCACTCCTTGGGTTACATCCGTCGCTAGGTCAGTCATCACTCTGTTTTTGAACTTTGGTCTATGAGAGAATCTCTTGCTTTTAGGTTTCCTCTGTTTCTAACGAACCTCAGCTAAGTTAGTTTACTAAACTTGGGAGCCAAGAAAACTGTATGAGCTAATGAAGCTGATGTTGCTTGTTGTCGAAGTAAGAGATGGAATATAAGTAACTTATTTGTGGGAAATGGAAAAATGTTTTTTCAGTGGATACTCGTTGATGCGTGATCCAAGATACAACAAGGGACTTGCGTTCACTGATAAAGAGAGAGATGCACATTACTTAACTGGTCTTCTTCCCCCTGTTGTCATTAGCCAGGAAGTTCAGGTGATTTGAGTGAGATTTAAATTCACTTTTTTGGGTTTTTTTTATTGTGTGTGTTAACTTGTTGTTTTGATTAGGAGAGGAAGCTGATGCACAATCTCCGTCAGTACACTGTTCCTCTACAGCGTTACACGGCCCTCATGGATCTTCAGGTCATTCATTGTTCCCTCTAATTCATGTTTAATAGGAGCGAAAATGGTGGTCTAAAGACTTGTGGCTCATGTATCTGAATCTTTTGCAGGAGAGGAACGAGAGGTTGTTCTATAAGCTTTTGATTGACAACGTGGAGGAGTTGCTTCCAGTTGTGTACACACCAACAGTTGGTGAGGCTTGCCAGAAGTATGGTAGCATTTTCAGGAAGCCACAGGGTCTCTACATCAGCTTGAAAGAGAAGTATGTGTTTTAATTTTAATCTCTCTCTCTCTCTGTTTACCAAGTCACTTCCATTTGGTTTCCTTAGAAGTACTAAAAGTGAATGTATGTTGTTCTTTAGGGGCAAGATTCTTGAAGTGTTGAAGAACTGGCCTCAGAGAGGGATTCAAGTTATTGTCGTTACTGATGGTGAGCGGATTCTAGGTCTTGGAGATCTTGGTTGCCAGGTAATAAATGGTTCCTCTGAGTTAACACATGAAGCTTGATCCCATTATATGTCTGAATCAATGTAAATACTATTATTACAGGGAATGGGAATTCCAGTGGGGAAACTTTCACTTTACACAGCTTTGGGAGGGATCCGTCCATCAGCTGTAAGCCCCGGAACACAAGCTGCAAATATATCGTGCCTAGAAACTGGTTACTAATTGTCATTTTATCGTAAATGTCAAATGCAGTGCCTACCAATCACCATAGATGTGGGTACAAACAACCAGAAGTTGCTGGATGATGAATTCTACATTGGCCTTAAACAGAGAAGGGCAACTGGGCAGGTTCTTTACCACTCTCTTCTCCCTATATTTTATCTTCTTATAACTATGCACAATGGTTTTAACAGAAACTGAAAAAGTCTGTTTTTGGCGTTTGTGATTCAGGAGTATGCAGACTTTCTGCACGAGTTCATGTGTGCTGTGAAGCAGAACTACGGAGAGAAAGTGTTAGTACAGGTGAGAGCCATATATATATATGATGGATTCTGCTAAGAGATATTATTGTTGTTATTTAAAAAAAAAAATTCCTGAAACCATTCTCTTTTTTTTTTTCAGTTTGAAGATTTTGCAAACCACAATGCGTTTGACCTTCTGTCTAAGTACATGGATACTCATCTTGTCTTCAATGACGACATCCAGGTAAAGATCATTTCCTCAAAATTTATCTCTTTGTTGCATTTTGTTTTTTTTGAGGTGTCAGCTATCAAGAACTTGTGTCTTGTGTTGCAGGGTACTGCATCCGTGGTGCTTGCTGGGCTTATTGCTGCTCAGAAGGTGCTTGGTAAAAGCCTGGCTGACCATACCTTCTTGTTCTTGGGTGCTGGAGAGGTGAGACCAGGAAGCATTATACTCTCTATAAGCTTATCTCTAACTTGCAGATATGTTTTGCTGATTGATAACTCTGGTTCTTTGTAGGCTGGAACCGGTATTGCTGAGCTGATTGCTCTTAAAATTTCCAAAGAGGTTAGTAACTCTCTGAGGAAGTTGCTCTGTTCTCTGGCTTATAATAAGTGATTGATCATATCTCTGTTGTTCTGTAGACTGGTGCTCCCATCGAGGAGACCAGGAAGAAGATTTGGCTTGTGGACTCCAAGGTATTGTTAACAACCACCAAGACCAGTCTCATCCTCTTTAGCTTAAACCTTTGATCACTTATGTTTCATGTTTTGAACTTTAAACTGCAGGGGCTAATCGTTAGCTCACGCAAAGAATCACTTCAGCACTTCAAGCAGCCATGGGCGCATGAGTACGAACCTGTCAAGGACCTCATTGGTGCTGTGAATGTACGTGATGAACTCATCTTTTAAAATCTCTTGATTTTTTAGTTTTTTTTTTTCTTTTAAATTCTTGTAATCACTCTTTGTTGAATCTTTTTCAAACAGGCAATTAAACCAACTGTTCTCATTGGAACTTCTGGTGTGGGTCAGACTTTCACAAAGGAAGTTGTTGAGGCTATGGCTACTAACAACGAGGTTTCTCCTTGTTCTTCTTCTTCTCAGCTTTCTTGATTAACACGGCATCTATTGCTATTGTTCTAATGCTGGTCTTGGTGTTTGTTTTATAGAAACCGTTGATTCTTGCTCTCTCAAACCCTACTTCTCAAGCTGAGTGTACCGCAGAACAGGCTTACACATGGACCGAGGTATATATTCTCTCATATGACGTCTGAATATGATTCATGTCCTGGTTATAACAAAGGTTAATGTACGCTTAAAAAATAGGGTCGTGCCATCTTTGGTAGTGGAAGCCCGTTTGATCCTGTTGAATACGACGGCAAAACTTACGTGCCTGGCCAGGCAAACAACTGTTACATTTTCCCGGGTCTGGGACTTGGTTTGATCATGTCCGGTGCTATTCGTGTCCGTGATGACATGCTCCTAGCAGCTTGTAAGTAATAAAAATTTGTGACAGAGACGTAAAAGATTCTGAGTGGAACTCTCTTTATTTAACTTGTCTCTCGCTCTCTGTGTGTGTTCAACAGCTGGAAGCGTTGGCAGCTCAAGTCACAGAAGAGAATTTTGCGAACGGTTTGATCTACCCGCCTTTCTCAAACATCAGAGAGATCTCTGCTAACATTGCAGCCAGTGTCGCCGCAACAACCTATGACCTCGGTTAGTTCTATTTATCTAAAAACCGACTTTAATTCTTAACTCATGTTCTTAAGTAAGAAAGTTTGCTGATGGTATATATTTGTGGGGGATATAGGATTGGCGTCGAACCTGCCACGTGCAAAGGATCTGGTGAAGTTTGCAGAGAGCTGCATGTACAGCCCTGTCTACAGAAACTACCGTTAGAAAAAAAAAAGTGGTGCTGAAGAAACGGGCAGATTGTTGTATTCACAACCTTCTTGAGGCTTGTATAAGTGTTGTTTGTTGTTTTCTTCTTTCTTCTACACTATGATGCTTCAAGCACTCTCTCTCTCTCTCTTTTTGTCTTTGCTTCTTGTTTTGTGGAATAATAAAATCCAATCTAGCAATTATGCATTGAGGGTACGTTTTCACCAACACAATCAACATGTCTTAAAATGGGAACATGCTTTGTTGTCTTGGATTCTTTTGAAATGAATATCTGCACTGCAGTATCACAGAGTAGTAAGTAAATAGGGCATTTTCAATTAAATAATAGATGAACCAAAAGATTTGAAAACCCCATTATCTTTCTTTGTTAAGCACCATGTGATGTGATCTAAATGAGGTATCAAATATGGTAGCAATTTGATACAAACATGTTCGGAAAATGTAAAAAAAAAAAAAAAAAACTTATTAAGAAGAGAACAAAATCACAGTAACTGGAAATAAAACAGAAAATCACTCCAGTAAAATTGTTTCAACCCAACTAATTAAAAAATTCACTTCAATAACACAGACATCAAATGGGCTGAGTAGTCCTGAGCATTAGCCTTCAAAAAGCCCATATAGTATGTTGAATTAGGGTAGACAATTTTAAAACTCGGTAAAATCGGAACATAAAATAAGTTGAGGGACTCGTTGACAAAAAAAAAATAAGTTGAGGGACTAATAGGTAAAGAAGTAAACACGTTTTCTTATCAAACCGTGTGATCTGGAACAAGCGAGAAGCTCCGATCGATCGCTAAATTACACTTTTCTCGTCTTCTTCTTCGGCAAAATCCTCTTCACCAGATTTATCTCCTCTCCGATCAAAAATCCTCTCGAGGTATGTTTTATGAAATGTTTTCTGATAGCCCTCGGGGTTTTTTGATTCTCTTATATACTTAACAGACTATATTTTCTGTTCTGATTGGCTTTTTTTTTGTCGGTTATAATGAATATAGGTTTTGTACAAGCGGTTTGGTTTTGAATCTGTTATTGATTTGTATTGTGTCTTGAATTTTGAACAAGGAATCATGACGAACCTTTGCAATTGACTTGTATTAATTAGATTGTGTTGTCTGTCTAGTGATCAGGTTACACGGCAAGGAAGAATTGAGCTTTAAAAAGCACAACAGAGCAAGAAGGAACCTAGTACTCGGCTTGATCAAATTAAAGCAACAGAGCTTTAAACTGCAGTCTATTCCGGTGAAGAAATAGCGATTGAATCAAAGCTACTTTAGTCACTAGCGATAAGATCTAAGTAAATTAGGATCGTTGTGTTTGGATTTGCTTTATAGTGTGTGTAGATTGATAATAGTGTTCAAAAGGATGCAGATTATCTCTAGGGTTGTACAGTTGGAAGAAGGTAAAGAGAACGGAATCTCGGTTAGGACAGGACAGTACAAGGCGTTTAGACCGAAACTACTTCTTATCCTAGGTCTTTTTTTTGCTGTTGTTGTTACCATCTTCATCATCAGCGTATCTACAATCAACTACACTGGACTACAAAGTGTAGTAACCACTGTCACTTCCACCTTTGTGCCATGCCGTGAGGAGGATGAATCCAACAGTTTGAGTAGATGGATACAACCTCCTCCTGGAGTTCTGATGCATAACATGACCGATGAGGAGCTTCTCTGGCGTGCTTCCTTCTGGCCTCGGAGAAAAGGATATCCGTTCAAAAGGGTTCCAAAGATCGCGTTTATGTTCTTGACAAAAGGTCCCTTGCCACTTGCTTCGCTTTGGGAGAGGTTTTTGAAGGGTCACGAGGGGCTTTACTCGGTTTACGTTCATCCGGATCCGTCTTATACAGCCAAGTTTCCACCTGATTCTGTTTTCTACAAGAGGCAGATACCGAGTCAGGTACGGTCTCTTTAGCAACTTTTTGTAACTTCTAGTAGTTAAAACTTAAAAACCTTCAATTGTTTTAGTTTGATATTTGATTCCATAGAAGTAAAATGTAAACTGGTCCTCTAGAATTAAATCTAAAATATTACAACAACCATTGTTAATTTGACAGTCAAAGTCAGATCAAATTTTTAGTGTATCGAGTTTTGACACTACTAAGTTGGTTATGTATATGATCTTATTGTTAATTTGGATATCTACATCATTGTGTAGGTTGCAGAATGGGGGAGAATGACCATGTGCGATGCAGAGAAGCGGCTTCTCGCCAACGCTCTTCTCGACATCTCCAACGAATGGTTTGTTCTCGTCTCGGAGTCATGCATCCCTCTCTACAACTTCACGACGATCTACAGCTACTTAAGCCAATCAAAGCACAGTTTCATGGGTGCTGTGGACGTTCCCGGACCCTTCGGTCGAGGCCGCTACAACAAGAACATGGAACCCGAGGTTCCCATAACCAAATGGCGAAAAGGGCCTCAATGGTTTGAGGTGGACCGGGACCTGGCAGCCACCATCGTCGAAGACACGTTGTATTATCCGAAGTTCAGAGAGTTTTGTAGACCCGCTTGCTATTCGGACGAACATTATTTCCCTACGATGCTGACTATCGAGGAACCGATGAAGTTGGCTAACCGGAGCGTGACGTGGATGGACTGGTCTAGAGGCGGGCCCCACCCGGCTACGTTCGGGGAATGGGACGTTACAGAGAAGTTTTTTGAAAAGATATTTGATGGTACGAACTGCACTTACAATGGTCGTAACACTTCAATGTGTTATCTCTTTGCGAGGAAGTTTGCTCCTAGTGCTCTAGTGCCGTTGCTTCGCATTGCTCCCAAGATTCTGGGATTTTAGAGATCATGATATGAATTATATGAGAGATTTTACGCCAATATCATTTTAATTTCGTTTGTTTTTTCATACTAGTTTGGAAGTTAAGCATCATGCTAGGGAAGACTCTTGTCTCCAAACTCGTTTCCTTTATGATTCCCCTAGAAGGTAGAAGTAAGTTGCTTACCGACCAAGGTTTTGTTTGGTTTGAATGTGAACACCTTGTGCAAAAGGTGCTCGTCTCCGTCGTCGCCACCGTCGCTTCAGCTCAGTCTGAGTCTCCAGCGCCAAGCCCTACCTCTGGATCTGGTGCCTTCTCTCCGTCCATCGT